>CAJHNH020000264.1:219749-224749 GCA_905116865.2 Candidula unifasciata | reverse complement strand
CATGCAAACCAGCGCCGAGTATTCTATAATTATGGATCTATCACATATACGGTTACTGGTAACATCGGAGTTGAAACTCTTCACTTGTTGCTGAAGATAGGGACGGAGTGCTTATGGGAGTGTCCCGAGTTCTGTGATGTCGATTCTTAATTCAGCATTAGTTTACTTGATACAACTAGAGCCACCAACCCCACCATTTCCTTTCCCCCTTTTAACACTGCAAAATAAATGAGAGAAGGACGGAAGACGTTGACAGACCTAATCTGAGTGTGTCTCCTTGAAGACTGACTGTCTAAATTGCCTCATTTATACTGGCCGCCGGGGCTAATCGTTGCTCATTACCACAGTATTACCGGCTTGCAGGTGCTTTCAGCATTCTGGAGTTTCACCTCGATTGTATTCTCATTTCTTTGCTTGCAGCAGATTAGCTTCTGTGTGATTTATGCGTCTTTCCTGTGTGTGCAGCGGTTTTCGTGTGTTTGTTTTGTTGCCCAGTTATCTGCATGTAGAGGTGATATTAAAAATGGTGATGTTGATGACTGTGAATCTACAGCCATGATTAGTCTGCAAGAACAGGAGGTGAAACGAGGTGAGGCCAGAGAAGAACGTTATCGTCCTTACCCACGCAGGATTGCAGGTTGCACCTGTGAGTTGAGTTGAGTTGAGTTAAGAATTTACATCACAGCACTTGGGGCATTACCATACGCGCTCCGTCCCATCCTCAGCAGCCAGCGCAGAGTTCCAATGCTAATGGTACTAGTCGTAGTCTGGTTGTATGTCCGTCTTGCCTTTCCTCTGAGCGTAGTGTGTTGGCTGAACCCTCTGGTCACACCCAGATGCATCATTCTCTACAGCCCATAATAATCTAGTTTCTCTTCTGACTTCGTTACTGTTCTCAAGGGGATCTGACTACATCTGCCTTTTCGTGTATCAATTCACCACCCAGCGGTGCAGATCTAGCCATTCTGTCCGCCTGTTCATTCCCCACCACGCCGGCATGACATGGAGAAAAGATACAAAGTATGCTCACTAGCCGTGACCTTGCTAAACCTGGTTAGTGTAGCCGCTACGGGTGTCTTGCTTATAACTTCTCTGGAGGTTGAACGGGGGTATCTGGGAGCTACCTTGTCGGTCTGCCGTCCAGAACTCTTTAATCGCAGGATGGTGTTTTAAAGCTGTAGGGCAGCTTTGGTCGATCGGTCAAGAGCATTAGGCAGGAAGCCAAACAAGAAGAATAAACCAACACAGAACTGGTGTCCTCGACCGCTACGCGAGAGGGGGATTTACTAAGAGGATCAGAGCACTTATGGACTGAGTGGTTCGATGGCGAGTAGGATTAAAATGTTGATTGACTAACCATGTTGGTGAGTAGTAATGTAGGGTAATATCAAGTTGCATGGTGCAACAAACAACAGACGTGGGAATACTTTGCGTTAATTAAGAAGCAGAAGATGAAATGATTTGGTCATTTTGTTAGCTACGGACTCATGCGCTACATCTAATAAAATTAGATGTAAAAGCAAGAGGACGTCTTGGGGAAAAATGGATTGACGACATTAAAGACATTGTATTGGGACAGCTAACTCCCCTCTAACAGCATAAGCAGTCCCAGTCAGCACAAAGAAACGTCTCATACAAAACATATTCATTCCCACCCTATGCTATCAGTGCCAGACATGGTAACTCACAACAAAATATAAAAGAAAATTAGTAACCATATAAATGCGGTGTCTGAGAAAGACTAGGAGTGACCCAGAAGAGATAAAATCAGGAATGAGGTCACACGAGATAAAGTGGTACAGAACAAATTCTAAATTACATACAAAGACAGTAAATCAAATGGTCTGCTCACTTGGAAAGAATGCTTTATGATGCTATACCATAGAAGAGGACAGGGACGTAGAGCAAAAGGTAAAAACCCAGATGGGAAGTTAACATCAGAGAAACTCTACAGCAGCACGATGTGTCTATGGTCGAAGCAGCCAGAAGAGCACGAAGTAGGACCTTATATCTCCCTCGACACCCGAAGCGGTAAAAGAGGACATAAAGAAAAAGAAAAAGACATTGTACATCCACACTGGGAGCGTTTGGCTCGCGCTCTACTGTTCGTGGGTTCCTTTCACGGAGGCGTCGTTCAGTTAACAAGTGCAATTTTTTCTGGAGATTTGTGGGGAATCGTCGCTGGAGCTACAGAGTTCGCGCTTTGGGCGACGGTCTCGACAGGCGGCTATCCATTCTGGGGAGATTAAACCTTTACCTTGGTCTCGGCAAGCAGGCGCATCATACATGCGACTCATCATTTGATATTGCCGAAGTATTTCAGTTTCCGAGAGATGGTGCTTGTTTAATCGTAGGACCGTGCACATGCGATAGCCCTGTCAGTTAGAGACAATGGAAGCAAAGCTAATGGACGCCCACGCCAGCAGTGGATGGATGGACTATCTGAGGCTGTGAATATCATCATCTACATCGCACCCACCACAGTTTTCACCAGATACAATTTTAAACCCAAATGCTGAAAGGCATTAAAAAAAAAAGAAGACGGAACATGCTTTTCGTGAACAAGTTAAGGGAAAATACAAGGAATTTTAGAGAGAACAAACTAACTGTAAACATCCATAAGACCCCATCAGCAGACTCAACAGAAATCAGCAACATTCAAAAATTTTCCGTCTACGAACAGGACACTGCATGCTCGACAACCACATGCATAAAATAAATATTGTACAGTACCCAACGTGTGCCTGTCAAACAGGACCACAAACACCTAAGCACATTCTGCAGACCTGCCCCTTCTACCTGCAACTTCGAAACGACATCTGGCGTCAAGAGCAAAATGTGCAGATCAAGCTATGGGAAACAATGAAGGACCTGCTACTGACATGCGAGTTCATAGAGGCAACCCACCTGGTTTGAGCATACGAAACCGAACGGAAAGAAGAAGACGAAGTGAACAAGTTTTCTTCGTTGTTCACGTCGTGTGAAAATTTCGTTTTTTAATCCTTTTGACCCATGGTTTTGTGAGAATTCATTTGTAACATTGAAGTTCAGAATCTTCCAAATTCTTTTTTTAGCGACTCTGAATTGACACTAGAAAGAAGAATTTTCAGCCTTGGTTTAACATCTGGATTCACAAAAAGATGAGCAGAAAAACGACGGCGAAACAGATTGCCTTGTGAAGATGAAAGCTGAAATCTGTAAACGATTTCTTGCTAATGCCAACTGTGTGATTGAAGATTGAAAAAGGGACCATGGTTGGAATCGAAGGAGTTGTTTAGGACCCATTACAAAAATAAAATAAAGGTCACTTCACATTGGGGATGGGGCATATGGTGCCAAATTTATATTTTTCTTGACCAGTCGGAATTCGATGGGGGATTTGGTCACGCTAGTCGCCTTTATTTCCCATAGTTAATGGTAGCCATTTAAGGCTGTGTCGACCTGTGAGCATGTTTGGTTTAGACAGATCAGGACAGAACAGACATCGCCAACATATGTTCACATTTTTCGTTGTAGGAAACAGGGGTAGATGTCTCTCTGCAACCTGACATCAGAAACCTGGCTTTAACACTGTCAACTGTGTGCTGCAAACAGAGACCCACTTTGGCCTGTTCTAACCACAGTGAAGACAAAGCTGTATGGTACACGCCAACAGAGACTCACTCTGGCCTGTTCTAACCACAATAAAGACAAAGCTGTATGGTACACGCCAACAGAGACTCACTCTAGCCTGTTCTAACCACAATGAAGACAAAGCTGTATGGTACACGCCATCAGAGACTCACTCTAGCCTGTTCTAACCACAATGAAGACAAAGCTGTATAGTACACGCCAACAGAGACTCACTTTGGCCTGTTCTAACCACAATAAAGACAAAGCTGTATGGTACACGCCAACAGAGACTCACTCTGGCCTGTTCTAAACACAATGAAGACAAAGCTGTATGGTACACGCCAACAAAAACTCACTCTGGCATGTTCTAACCGCAATGAAGACAAAGCTGTATGGTACACGCCAACAGAGACTCACTCTGGCCTGTTCTAACCTCAGTGAAGACAAACCTGTATGGTACACGCCAACAGAGACTAACTCTGGCCTGTTCTAACCTCGGTGAAGACAAAGCTGTATGGTACACGCCAACAGAGACTAACTCTGGCCTGTTCTAACCTCGGTGAAGACAAAGCTGTATGGTACACGCCAACAGAGACTCACTCTGGCCTGTTCTAACCTCGGTAAAGACAAAGCTGTATGGTACACGCCAACAGAGACTCGCTTTGGCCTGTTCCAACCACAAGGAAGACAACACTGTATAGTACCCGAGGAGCTATGGACTGCACGATAGCTCTCATACAGGCCAATGGCCTCATATATAAGTTGTCTGACAGAAAAATAATAATAAGTTTATTTAAGATTCCATAAAACATGATGACAGTCTTTCCCCATTTGCTGGTCCGTGACTCCCACGGGAGCAAATATAAGGGGTTCTTGATATCATTGACCGAAAAACCCCAGCTACAGAATGCAGTCATTTCTGCATTTCTGATATTTATAAATTACTGTTTGTTATTCAGTATGAGTGTAAATAGAGGTGCATGCAGTCAAGCCGATGATAAAGACTGGCTGAAACGTTCATTTGTTTTTGTGCGAGTCTTTTCCATTCCACCTGTTGGGCTTTCTTTTGGTTCTTGTTTTTCATTTTCTTAGTCTTCTTCTTGTTTTTGTTGTTGTTCTTGTTCTTCTGTTCTTGTTGTTATTGTTTTTATTCTTGTTATTCTCGCTCTTTTTTTTCTTGTTCTTCTCGTTTTTGTTTTTCTCGTTCTGGTTTTTCATGTTGTTCTTGTTCTTGTTGTTCTCGTTCTTCTTACTCTGTTTCTTCATGTTCTTGTTATTCTTATTCTTTTTTTTTATTGTTCTTCGTGTTCTTGATGCTCTTATTCTTGTTTTTCTTGTTCTTGTTCTTATTGTTCTTGTTATTTTTCTTCGTCGTCCTCCTTCTCCTC
>CAJHNH020000264.1:201654-216680 GCA_905116865.2 Candidula unifasciata | reverse complement strand
GCCTTGTGAAGATAAAAGCTGAAATCTGTAAACGATTTCTTGCTAATGCCAACTGTGTGATTGAAGATTGAAAAATGGACCATGGCTGGAATCGAAGGAGTTGTTTAGGACCCATTACAAAAAGTAAAATAGAGGTCACTTCGCATTGGAGATGGAGCATATGGTGCCAAATTTATATTTTTCTTGACCAGTCGGAATTCGATGGGGGATTTGGTCACGCTAGTCGCCTTTATTTCCCATAGTTAATGGTAGTCATTTAAGGCTGTGTCGATCTGTGAGCATATTTGGTTTAGACAGATCAGGACAGAACAGACATCGCCAACATATTTTCACATTTTTCGGTGTAGGAAACAGGGAGATGTCTCTCTGCAACCTGACATCAGAAACCTGGCTTTAACACTGTCAACTGTGTGCTGCCAACAGACCCACTTTGGCCTGTTCTAACCACAATGAAGAAAAAGCTGCATGGTACACGCCATCAGCGACTCACTCTGGCCTGTTCTAACCACAATGAAGACAAAGCTGTATGGTACACGCCAACAGAGACTCACTCTGGCCTGTTCTAACCACAATGAAGACAAAGCTGTATGGTACACGCCAACAGAGACTCACTCTAGCCTGTTCTAACCACAATGAAGACAAAGTTGTAAAGTACACGTCAACAGAGACTCACTCTGGCCTG
This sequence comes from Candidula unifasciata, assembly GCA_905116865.2. Lineage (NCBI taxonomy): Eukaryota > Metazoa > Mollusca > Gastropoda > Stylommatophora > Geomitridae > Candidula > Candidula unifasciata. The sequence goes on along the minus strand of CAJHNH020000264.1, from coordinate 215,998 downwards.
TTCTAACCGCAATGAAGACAAAGCTGTATAGTACACGTCAACAGAGACTCACTCTGGCCTGTTCTAACCGCAATGAAGACAAAGCTGTATGGTACACGTCAACAGAAACTAACTCTGGCCTGTTCTAACCACAATGAAGACAAAGCTGTATGGTACACGCCAACAGAGACTCACTCTAGCCTGTTCTAACCACAATGAAGACAAAGCTTTATAGTACACGCCAACAGAGACTCACTCTAGCCTGTTCTAACCACAATGAAGACAAAGCTGTATGGTACACGCCAACAGAAACTCACTCTGGCCTGTTCTAACCACAATGAAGACAAAGCTGTATGGTACACGCCAACAGAAACTCACTCTAGCCTGTTCTAACGACAATGAAGACAAAGCTGTATAGTACACGCCAACAGAGACTCACTCTGGCCTGTTCTAACCACAATGAAGACAAAGCTGTATGGTACACGCCAACAGAAACTCACTCTAGCCTGTTCTAACCACAATGAAGACAAAGCTGTATAGTACACGCCAACAGAGACTCACTCTGGCCTGTTCTAATCACAATAAAGACAAAGCTGTATAGTACGCGCCAACAGAGACTCACTCTGGCCTGTTCTAATCACAATGAAGACAAAGCTGTATGGTACACGCCAACAGAGACTCACTCTGGCCTGTTCTAACCTCGGTGAAGACAAAGCTGTATGGTACACGCCAACAGAGACTCACTCTGGTCTGTTCCAACCACAGTAAAGACAACACTGTATGGTACACGCCAACAGAGACTCGCTTTGGCCTGTTCCAACCACAATGAAGACAACACTGTATAGTACCCGAGGAGATATGGACTGTACGATAGCTCTCATACAGGCCAATGGCCTCATATATAAGTTGTCTGACAGAATAATAATAATAAGTTTATTTAAGATTCCATAAAACATGATGACAGTCTTTCCCATTTGCTGGTCCGTGACTCCGACGTGAGCAAATGTAAGGGGTTCGCGATATAATTGACCGAAAAACCCCAGCTACAGAATGCAGTCATTTCTGCATTTCTGATATTTATAAATCACTGTATGTTATTCAGTATGAGTGTAAATAGAGGTGACTGCAGTCAAGCCGATGATAAAGACTGGCTGAAACGTTCAGTTGTTTTTGTGCGTGTCTTTTCCATTCCACCCGTTGGGCTTTCTTCTTGTTCTTCTTTTTCATTTTCTTAGTCTTCTTCTTGTTGTTCTCGTTGTTCTTGTTCTTCTGTTCTTGTTGTTCTTGTTTTTATTCTTGTTATTCTCGCTCTTTTTTTTCGTGTTCTTCTCGTTCTTGTTCTTCTCGTTCTGGTTTTTCATGTTGTTCTTGTTCTTGTTGTTCTCGTTCTTCTTACTCTGTTTCTTCATGTTCTTGTTATTCTTATTCTTGTTTTTTTTTGGTTCTTGTTTTTCGTGTTCTTGATGTTCTTATTCTTGTTTTTCTTGTTCTTGTTCTTATTGTTCTTGTTCTTTTTCTTCGTCGTCCTCATTCTCCTCCTTTTCTTCTTCTTCTTCCTCTTCCTTTTCTTCTTCTGCTTCTTCTTCTCCTTCTTCTTCTTCTTCTTCTTCTTCTTCTTCTTCTTCTTCTTCTTCTTCTTTTCTTCTTCTTCTTCTTCTTCTTCTTCTTCTTCTTCTTCTTCTTCTTCTTCTTCTTCTTCTTCTTCTTCTTCTTCTTCTTCTTCTCCTCCTCCTAGTGGAGCATAGACCCTCAACCAACTCACGCCACATCGTTCTATCCTTCCCTTTACATGCAGATCACACCATGTCGTCTCCATTTTAACTTCAGTCTCCATCTCCTCCCTCTCTCTCTGTAAATGTGTGTGTGTGTGTTTTTCTGCCTTTTTTTCATTGATGCTAAGGCTTCGAGTGCAAAAGCCTTCAGTTATATTGTCCTCAGGTTTTCTCAGTGTGTGTCCAATCCAACCTCAGCATCTTTTCCTCATCTCTTGATCCACCGGAACTTGTTTAGTTCTCTCCCAAATGTCAAACTGAACTTTCTAGTCACATGTTATTTTGTTTTTATTACTTCTCATTAACAAATATTTGCTCCGTGAGAGGCCTTCGTAAATAAGTGGAGTCTTGACGTCTCAGATAATTGCAAACCCACTGCTTTATGGCATTTTTTTTTTAAAGAAAAAGAAAGTTGCAAAGAATGGTCAGTGAGTAATTGCCCCTTCTTTCGCCTTTCAACTGCCAGTTGAAGAGAAGCCGTTAACTTAGTTGACAGCAAGCCGTTCATGATAGGGTGGGTTTTGCAGTTAACGGTTCTCTTAAAAAATGTGTGTGCCGTCTCCACAGTGAAGGATGGTTACTGTGTACCCACTGCAGTGTTTGGGAATATTACATGGCGAGGCCACAGTCTCTTCCATGGTGTGACTCTCGTACTGTCGTCCGAACATAATTGTCATGTCTATTGACCACACTGAGTACAATGTTTGTTTTTCAAATGAGGCGTCCGTTTGGGCAAGTAAAGTAAAGATCCCTTTTCACGCCTTTAGGCGCATCGGGCATATGGGAAGAGCACCCACATTTTTACAGACCAATCGGCACTAGATGGGTAATGTGGTCAGTATTACGCCGGCCGTCTTTACTTCCCCAGGACTGCCCTCCTGGTGCCCATTTTAGGCTGGGTCAACCTGCGACACCCAATACTATGATTTAAAAAAACACGCTGTCAGTATTGGGTTTCGATCGCGGTACATTGGAATTGCGAGACGGACTCGCAACGCCTAAGCCACGGACGCCGCTCCGCTGCGGCAAGCGGACCCTAATAATCGAGGATCATGAAATTATTACACACATTCTTCTTTTTCCCTTAGAGTCCATGCCGTATGGCGTAGGTAGTCATGTCTAACCTCACCCTTCTGTCTTGTTTACTTGCAATCAGCTCTGACATAGATGATCCTCCATGCCATGATGTCAAACTGTCCAGAATTTGTTTCCCTCATCTTCCTCTGCCTCTCTTTCCCTTAAACTTTCCTTCTGCCACGATGTACTCCAGTGTTTTCCTTCTCATCACATAAATAAAGAATGTCTCTTTCTGGTGTAGGTAATCGGTTCACAAATTTAATTTCCCATGCGGGTTCCAGAACCCCATTTTGGGGTCCCTAAAAAAATAGCGGCGTCCGTGGCTAAGGCGTTGCGAGTCCGACTCGTAAGCCAGCATACCGCGATCGAAACCCACTGCAGGCTGCGTGGATTTTTGTCGTGGTATGGGACGTCGCAGGTCGACCCAGCCTAAAATGGGTACCAGGATGGGCTGTCCTGGGAAAGTAAAGACAGCCGGCGTAATGCTGACCACATTACCCACAGAGTGCTGATGGTCTGTAAAAATATGGGACGCTCTGCCCATATACCCGATGCGCCGAAAGGCGTGAAAAGGGATCTTTACTTACTTTACTTTTTAAAAGCATGTAGTGATGATTGATGATGACTGGCACCTTTCCGTCTCTCCAGACGATAGTGTTATATTGTGCTGTTAGGAGGCATGGGACTCACAGCCCTTGTCACTATCAAGACCCGCCCGCGTTAAGGTAGGTAAGTTGTACCCCACCAGGACATCACACAAGCGATAAACACCCGGTGACGCAAAGTGCCAACATGCGGATGAAGTCCCGGAAACCCCGTTCAGCCGTCAGGCTGTATTTTGGGCACCCAGGAAAAGCCAGGGTAGGGCTTCAAAAAATAAAAAAAAATGGCATCCCACAGGGTGACTATAGTGTTATTTTTTCCCGCGTTAAGAAAAGTCACATTTATTGTATCGGATTTCAAGACCTTTGTTGTCAACAGTTGTGCTTAGTGTGTTTCTTGTCAGACGCTCAGCTGTCCTCATTTCTTCCCTCGTTCTCATTTCTTTCCTGGTGTGCCCCCTTCACACACGGTCCATTTCATTTATTTCTGATTCCTCATCTGTATCATTCATGTCCCGCTTTATATCGTTGTAGACGTTAGCCACGATATCTTCTAACAATCTTTAATTCACCATAAAGGATGTCTTTAGGGACTCTGCCATCCTTCGTTCTCCAGGTGTGACCCAGCTACCCGAGCCTTCGAAGACTAAGCATTGAGAAAACTGTTGTAATACCTGCTCTTTCCAGTAGCTCAGTGTTTGTGATCATGTCCAGCCACTTAATGCCAAGTATTCTTCTTAGCTATTTAGCCGTTTCTGCTTGTACGAAAAAGTTGACCATGTTTCACTTCCATAAAGGAAAGTGCTGAGAACATTAGCCTGATAACCAGAGTTTTTGTTTTAATCCTGAGCTTTCTGTTCTCCCAAACTCTTTTTGTTAATCTGCTCATTGTTGTTGCTGCCTTACCTATCCTGATGTTGATTTCTTGGTCCAGAAATAGTTTGTTAGTAACTGTGGATCCCAGATAGGTGAAATGTCAACTGTCTCAAGCTTTTCACCATCTATTTAGACTGCAGGTCTGTCATTGACACCTTGCACCAATACCTGTGTCTTCTTTTTGCTGATTGTTAGTCCAAATTCACATCATGCATCAGCATATGCAGGCAGTAAACATTTCGACTTCTCTGAGTGGGTGGTTATTACTGCAACACCTGCATATAACAGCTTTTTCTTATCATAGTTTTGGCCTTCAGCCTACGAGCATTTGAAAGGCTACAGTCAGATCGAAAATGGATGAATATACCACCCTCCTGATCTCGAAAGGCATGTTTTAGAAGAAGTGAAAAGTATATTCCAAAGAGGGTAGGAGCAAGTACACAACCCTGCTTCACTTAATTCTTGATTACCAACTCCTTCGATATTATACCATCAAAGTTGATTGTACCTTTCATACCTGTGTAGAACGACTCAATAATGCTCAGTAGGGTAGGTGGACACGAAGTCTTCTTCAGCGTGTTGAACAGACCTTTTCGACTAACCAAGTCAAATGTTTCGGTAAGATGGAGTTCCTCCTCTCCATAGCACAAAGCCTGGGCAGTATTGTAGAGATCATATGTTACCCATGCATCATGCTCTCTCACTCGACCTGCATTGTTTACTCCAAAGGAAAGGTAACACCAGTACGTTTGGAACAAAGCAGGCTGCAGAAGCTGCCGGATCTGAATGCAGTGCTCAATCTGTTAGTCTGTCAGAGCTTCCTCCCTAGACCAAAAGCGAGCCAAGGCTAAGGGCCTGCCCTGCCATAACAAGGTTTTCAGGTTGCATGTCCTCTTCCTATGATAATACTAGTATCCCCCCAAGTGTGCTCCTCCGCCCGAAGCGGTTGACGCAATTTGGGATGTCAGGAGTTTGGTATACGCTGCTCAAGATTTGGTGTTCACGGATTGTTATATGGTGGTAACTCAGTCATACCTGACCAAGACTTTACCTGTGAAAAGCAAGTACTAAAAGTCGACTAATTATGACATTTTGGTGCTTCATCCAACTCTGGACTTTAGACCTAAGTGTTACGTGTACATCCGTTTATAGATCTGACTTATTTGTAAGCAGACTGTTGGTTCCTTGCCTCTCAGACAGATGCACTTCTACTTCGGAGGAAATCCCTAATTAGTCGACTCTTACGACATGCTTGTTGGGAAGGAAGCCAGTGGGTCTTTCCCCCCCCCCCCCCACGGGGACCTAGGACTTTCATTTTGTACACACTTGACGCAGTTTCTGTCAAGACACCCTCATTACTCTTTTTGTCTGTCCAGAATATTCTCATCATTCATCTAAGAAACCATATCTCCACTACTTCGAAATAATTTTTCACTAATCTGCCATCTGTGCATGATTCACTTCCATATATCAAGATGGAATTTATATTGCTTTCAAGAATCCTCTTTCTCTTCTCAATGGACGCAGAAAGATTACATAATATATTCTTCATTTTGTAAAATACTACTTTGCTTGAGCTATTTTTCATTTAACCTCTTTAAAACACCCTCCATCGGATGTTATCAGGGCACCCGAGTACTTTAACATATCAACTTGATTGACGTTTCTCTCATTTACTTTGATGTTGCATTTTGGAGGGTCAGTTTTGTTGTTGTTGTAATTACCATTACTTTGTCTGTGTTTTTTTTTTTTTTAATGCAGCCAACCTTTATTGTGAAGACGGTATATCAGTTGATTTTAATGGGCCCCTGTAATACACGCTGTAAAATTAACCATATTAAACAAAAAAAGTAACGGACCTTTGTTATGACAGGTGTGTGTCCGGCACATTAATGTTTATGGAATAAACGGCACTCGAATGGTTATGTGCTTCAACATCACACTAGGCTGCCTTTATTTCTATGCCCCTGTGGGTTCTAGTGCAAAGACATTCTAGTTATATTGCTTTCAGGTTTTCTCAGCGTGAGTCCTATCCAACGCCAGCGTCTTTTCTTCAACTCTTTTTTCACTGGAACTTGTTTAGTTCTCTCCCAAAGCTCTATATTAGTGATTCGGTCATACCCTTGAATTTTTTCTGTTCTGCGTAGGCACCAGTTAGTGAATGTTTGTAGTTTATTTGTAATTGTCTTTGTTGTTCTCCGTGTTTCTGCTCCATACAGCAGTACTGATTTGGCATTGGAATTAACTTTTTTTAAAAGTAAAGTTAGTTAGTCTTTCCTCTTGTGTCGAGTGCGGCACATAGGGCAGAGGTCGTGACTCTCCATGCACGGCGGTCCGTTGCAATCCGTTGTAGGTCTTGGATGTTTGAGTGGCCCATGAGCGAGCCTTCCCTGATGATAGTTCTACGTAGGGTTTCCCTTGGTCTTCCACGAGATCTTTTCCCCTGTGGTGTCCAAATGAGGGCTTGGTAAGGAAGTCTTGATTTATCCATTCTAAGGACGTGGCCGACATAGTTCCAGCGGCGTTTTCGTATAAAATTAGACACATACTCTTGCCTGGATTCTTGCCTTATTTGTGTATTGGTTCGGAAATCTGACCATTTGAAATTTAGTATTCTTCTAAGGCATTTATTTTCAAAACTGTCTAATTTTGTGTCTAGAGTTTTCGTTGATTTCCAACTCTCGCATCCATAGGTTAGTACTGGAATCACACAAGAATTGAAGATCTTGAGTTTTGTGTGTTTGCTAAGTGTCTTTGATTTCCAGATGTTAGACAGTTTATTGAAAGGCACTAGATGCCAGTGCTATTCTAAATGATATTTCTGGTGCGGTATCTCCTGTAGATGACATCTTGCTCCCTAGATAAGTGAAACTGTTGACTTTTCAAGGCTGTTGTTGTTCAGCGTGATATCAACTGAACTGTTGGTAAGGTCTAGAATTTTTGTGTTTTTGCGGTGTTAATTTGGAGTCCAATTTGTTCTGAGAAATTCTGGAGTCGATTGATTTTTTCTTGGGCGTCTGTGTGTTCTGAACTCAGGAGTGCTATGTCGTCGGCGAAGTCTAGGTCTTCCAGAATTTGTCAACCCATGTAATGCCTAAATTTGCGTTATTTATGCACTTGCGCATGACCCAGTCGATTGCTATACCAAAAGCATCGGCGATAGGACACAGCCTTGCTTCACTCCTGTTTCCACCGGGAACCAGTCAGAATTGCCGGAATCAGTTCTTACACAGCATCGTGTTTCATTATAAAAAGATTTTATGATGTTGATATATTTGATGGGGGAAACCATAGATGTTAAGCAATTTCCAGAGTGTTGGACGATGGATACTGTCGAAGGCTTTTTTGAAAGTCGACAAAGTTGATCAATAATTTCGACTGGAATTCTGTAGAATCTTCAACAATTTATTCTAAGAGTAAAGATGTGGTCTATGCATGACCGCTTGGATCTAAAACGGCTGTTCTTCTTCCCTTAATCTTTCATCTATGGATTTTTTCAATCTTTCTAGTAGCATACTACAAAATAGTTTCCCTGGTATCGAAAGCAGGGTGATGCCTCTCCAGTTGTTACAATCGGATAAATCACCTTTTTTAGGTAATTTGAAGATTACACCATCTTTCCATTGCTGTGGTGGGTATTCGTTTTGCCAGACTTCATCCATCAGCTGGAGCAAATGTTGCAGGGTGTTTTCATCCGCTGCTTTGAGCATTTCCCCTGAGATGTTGTCCTCTCCGGTAGCTTTGTTTATTCTTAATTTTTTAATAGCTGTTTTAATCTCCTCTATTGTGAATGACTCGCTGGAGGCAACTAGTGTCGGTGTAATAATTTCTTCTTCTAAATTGGGAATGATGTCAGTAATAGTTTTAATTTCTTTTGACCTCCTCAAATTCCCTAGCATAGTGAAAGCCCCTCTGGCCGTTTGTATTTGTATTTTAATGACATCAGCTTTAAAAAAAGAGACATTTTTAATTTCTAAGTTTAAAAAAATTAAAAGCACAACCTGGTTGCGGATGATGATGATGATAATGGTGATATGATGATGATAATGGTGATATGATGATGATGATAATGGTGATGATGATGATGATAATGATGATGATAATGATGATGATGATAATGATGATATGATGATGATGATAATGTTAATGATGATGATGATGATGATAATGGTGATGATGATAATGGTGATATGATGATAATGATGATGATGATGATAATGATGATAATGATGAGGATGATGATGATAATGATGATAATGATGATGATGATAATGATGATACTGATGATGATGATGATGATGATGATGATGATGATGATGATGATGATGATGATGATGATGATGATGATGATGATGATGATGATGATAATGATGGTGATGATGACTGTGTATAGTTAATGTAAACATCCGACCAGCTTTAAACCCCCTATACCAGTCACAAACTATCTTATTAGTATAATCGATTCAGTGGATATCCGTTGGCTGTACTCAAATGTCGCGCGTGCGTTTTCAACCCGCACCCGACCGCATGGAGCCACCATGCTCACACATGCGAGCGCTGTGCAACAGTGTCTTCTTTGAGCTCCGTGGATTACCCCTGGTGTTGTACCCGAGGTGGTTGCCTGTTACATTTGTTATATATATATATATATTTTTACAAAAAAGGTAATTGTTTACTATTCCACTGTGTACAGAAGTTTAATTGTTCAATATGGCGTTGTGGAAATCAGGGAGAGAGTGGAATACATTTGATTAATATTACAGTTAGGTAAGTACAATAAAGATCCCTTCTCACGCCTTCAGGCGAATCGGGTTTATGGGAAGAGCGCCCATATATTTTACAGACCATCGGCACTCGGTGGGTAATGTGGTCAGCATTACGCCGGCCGTCTTTACTTCCCCAGGACAGCCATCCTGTACCCATTTTAGGTTCGGTTGACCTGCAAGCCCCATACCATGATAAAATACCCGCAGCCAGCAGTGGGTTTCGATCGCGGTACGTTGGAATTACGAGTTGGACTCGCAAAGCCTAAGCCACGGACGTCGCCTTACAGTTATGTGGTTTCCTGTGAAATTATTTGCTATATGTTTGTAAGTATTGTGAATATATCCTTGGCTTGTTTATTCATTCGTTTTGACGTGTTGGCTGCATATTCTTGACATGACACTGTAAACATGCCTCAACATTTATTGCCTATTGTTTTACTATAGTGCGGCTCAAAAGTCGTAGCTTCACACTTTAACAAATGTCTCGAAAACTATAGAACGGATCAGGTCCTTCTGTAAATAGGTCCTTCTGACTAAATCACGGTACATTTTGGCGGAGTCCCCTCGAAAATTGGTTACTGGGAGTGTTTCCATGTTGCACTGAGTGACATTTTAATATGCTTACAAAGTCCGGTGTTCTAAACGTATTCGTATTTCAAATCGACAAGCGGATATTGTGAAGTGGATATACAAAATTTTCAAACTCTGCTGTTAGATTACAGCAATTTTAATTTTAATTCACGGGAGACAGTCGTGTTGTGATAAACAGAGAAGGCCGTGGTACGGATCAACACGAGTTTTTGTACGGGGCCTTAGATTTCCAATGTCATCATGATTTTATAAATTTACAATTGCACAGCTGATGTTGTTTTCTGAAAGTGGACAAATTCTTTGATCTTTCTTTGACGTATAGTTATTACCCCTTTTATATACCCCTAAAAATATAGGATAAACTGCAATTGACTGACGCGTGGAGATTGTCTGGAAATCTGTTTACGTGTGCAACGATGCATGCTGGATAATTTGGTAACCTTTCCCACATACATGCAAAATCCGAGACACCACAAATAAGGCAAAATGACAAAATGTTTTTTACATTAAAAAACTTTTTTACAAGGACATGATTTTCGACAGCTTGCGTGCCATGATTCAGCAACTTACACCGAACTGATATTGAGTTACACAGATTTTCAACGCTGGCACCACTATGTTAACGGACTGTAGACATGTTTACGTTCAGTAATTTGCCATTGGTTTTGTACGATAAAATTATCAAAATCAAAGCTTAACAGTCTTTTCAATGCTGCCCTAAGGCATGAGCCTAGTGGACACCTGCTCTGGGGTTATATTTTAAATAGGGTTAGTTCTACGTCAGTCTCCCCAGAGAAAGTAGGTCACGTTTCAGTGACAAGTTTGTTGGGCTGGTCTACTTTCCTGGCGTGCTGAAAGATACAACCCGCGATATCAACAGCATTGCGGAAAAACCCCGTAACCTTGTGCAGGGTCACGTGGCCCAAGGTCGACCGATCAGAAGTGAGCTAGTGTGCAGCATTGTGTAAATGGTGAGACCAACGTTAGTTTTACCGTAATTAGCTTGGTCAACTCCAGATGGATAAAGTGGTCAACATCCACTCGACTGCGTTTACTTCATTCATCGTTAATTTACTCATTTCGACTTGTTCACTTCCTTAATTGTTTATTTGCACGCCCTGTTCAGGACAAACTAACCCCAGCATGTTTTGGTTGTTTTACATGTTTACTAGGCACTGTTTACGTTAAGTAGCTTGCCGTTACCATACAAGGCATATAGATAGTAGAAGAGGAGAGGGATGTAGAGCAAGAGGTAGACCAAGAACAATATGGGCAGATAACATCAGAGGAACTCTACAGCACCACGATGTGTATGTGGTCAAAGCAACCTGAAGAGCACGAAGTAGGTCCTTATATCTCCCTCGACAGCCGAAGCAGGATGTAAAGAAGAAGAAGACGTTTGACGTGGAATTCTTTACTGTTCAAAGCTCATGCCATTCTCGGAATCAAAACAAATCAGCCCGTTACTAAATCACCTGCATCTGATTTCCAAACCTGGTATGTCAGAACGGTGACACTGTTCATCCCCGCCCTCCCCAAGATACAGACACCGATATGTACACTTGCTTAATTGTGAGTTATTTTTGTGTCTCACCGTCATTGCAGTGTGGCGTTGGTAGTGATGTCTTTGCGCAACCTTCTGCCTAGTGTACGTTCAATCAGTTCTCCGATGGCTTCGCCGTTCTTGAATTCATCCCATTTAATGTTCATCACTGCGCACATGTATTTGTTTTCTAATGCCTTGTCTTTAGTGGTTCTCAAACTGTCATTGGCATAAGTTAACACTGAAGTAGCTTCAGAAGAGGAAAGCAAGCAAGAACCCTGAATGACAACATCAAGAAATGGACAGGACACAATTTTTATACACTTGGTTAACAAGCAGAAGACTGTGAAAGATAGCGGGTTTTATGTGCTAATGCGTCCACTGAGACTCCCCCACGACCCTAACATGTAAAGGGTTATGTTATGTTAGTAAGGGTTATGTTATGTTAGTAAGGGTTATGTTATGTTAGTAAGGGTTATGTTATGTTAGTAAGGGTTATGTTATGTTAGTAAGGGTTATGTTATGTTAGTAAGGGTTATGTTATGTTAGTAAGGGTTATGTTATGTTAGTAAGGGTTATGTTATGTATGTAAGGGTATGTATTATGTTAGTAAGGGTTATCTGTATGTAGTAGGGGTATGTTATGTTAGTAAGTGTTATGTTATGTATGTAGTATGTAGGGTTATGTTATGTAGTATGTATGGGTTATGTATGTATGTGTAGTAATGTATGTATGTTATGTTAGTAAGTATGTATGTATATGTATGTAATGGTTATGTATGTATAGTAAGTGTATGTATGTATGTATGTATGTATGTATGTAATTTTATGTATGGTGTATGTATGTATGTATGTATGTATGTATGTATGTATGGGTTATGTTATGTAGTATGTATGTATGTATGTATGTAGTGTATGTATGTATGTATGTTAGTAAGGGTATGTATGTATGTATGTATGTATTATGTTATGTATGTATGTATGTATGTATGTATGTATGTATGTATGTATGTATGTAGTATGTATGTATGTATGTATGTTATTTTTGTAAGGGTTATGTATGTATGTAGTATTATGTATGTATGTATGTATGTATGTATGTATGTGTATGTATGTAAGTATGTATGTATGTAGTAATGTATTATGTATGTATGTATGTATGTATGTATGTATGTATGTATGTAAGGTATGTATGTATGTATGTATGTATGTATGTATGTATGTATGTATGTATGTAGGGTTATGTATGTATGTAGGGTATGTATGTAGTAAGGGTTATGTATGTATGAATGTAGGTATATGTATGTATGTATGTATGTATGTATGTATGTATGTCATGGATGTATGTTGCGAAATGTATGTGTATGTATGTATGTATGCTCGTTTCCACATGCTGACCATTTGTCTTGCGTTGGTTTTGACAGTGGTACCGAGCGCTGACCTTTTAGATTTCAGTGGCAAACTACTGAAGGTAAAATTTGCCTAGAAAAACCACAACAGGCAAAAAGAATGCTGGAGTCGGTTCTGCAACGTCATGTAAAGGATACGCAACTAACAACCAGTGATCGATGTTTGCTACTAGCTGTTTAGAGAAAGATCTTCCCCTGGACTCCCAGACAGTGGTAAGAGATGTACAGCGTGAAAGAGGATTTTGGTTTAGTTTCTTTTAATAAGACGGCTTAGCAGTCCCCATGCCCAACCCTCTTTCTTTCTGATCCGTTCTCGGGACTAGCAGTGGTGGCAGTTCTAGTGCTCGGCAATATATCGATGTGAAGCTTAGTCTTTGTCTACGTCGCAACACATTTAATACTGCAGAATTAGGTGGATTGTGCACAATGCATGAGTTAGTCTACTAATTGCATGCTTGTAACAATACAATAATAGTAATAAAAATGTTAGCATAACATTGCAAATAATGAAGTATGTAACGATGAGAGATCGGTCGATGTTTGTGATATTCCGACGGCGTGACAGTTGCAGCATTGTAAAATACATACAAGGTTATATAAAGCCACAGATATCCCAGGCTAGCAGATCTTTGCATTTAGCAGAACTTTGAGATTGTTATATCTCCCCCAGGGTGATTGATTACTATTATCTCCCACTTTCAACCATGCTATCTATCTATCTATCTATCTATCTATCTATCTATCTATCTATCTATCTATCTATCTATCTATCTATCTATCTATCTATCTATCTATCTATCTATCTATCTATCTATCTATCTATCTATCTATCTATCTATCTATCTATCTATCTATCTATCTATCTATCTATCTATCTATCTATCTATCTATCTATCTATCTATCTATCTATCTATCTATCTATCTATCTATCTGTCTGTCTGTCTGTCTGTCTGTCTGTCTGTCTGTCTGTCTGTCTGTCTGTCTGTCTGTCTGTCTGTCTGTCTGTCTGTCTGTCTGTCTGTCTGTCTGTCTGTCTGTCTGTCTGTCTGTCTGTCTGTCTGTCTGTCTGTCTGTCTGTCTGTCTGTCTGTCTGTCTGTCTGTCTGTCTGTCTGTCTGTCTGTCTGTCTGTCTGTCTGTCTGTCTGTCTGTCTGTCTGTCTGTCTGTCTGTCTGTCTGTCTGTCTGTCTGTCTGTCTGTCTGTCTGTCTGTCTGTCTGTGTCTGTCTGTCTGTCTGTCTGTCTGTCTGTCTGTCTGTCTGTCTGTCTGTCTGTCTGTCTGTCTGTCTGTCTGTCTGTCTGTCTGTCTGTCTGTCTGTCTGTCTGTCTGTCTGTCTGTCTGTCTGTCTGTCTGTCTGTCTGTCTGTCTGTCTGTCTGTCTGTCTGTCTGTCTGTCTGTCTGTCTGTCTGTCTGTCTGTCTGTCTGTCTGTCTGTCTGTCTGTCTGTCTGTCTGTCTGTCTGTCTGTCTGTCTGTCTGTCTGTCTGTCTGTCTGTCTGTCTGTCTGTCTGTCTGTCTGTCTGTCTGTCTGTCTGTCTGTCTGTCTGTCTGTCTGTCTGTCTGTCTGTCTGTCTGTCTGTCTGTCTGTCTGTCTGTCTGTCTGTCTGTCTGTCTGTCTGTCTGTCTGTCTGTCTGTCTGTCTGTCTGTCTGTCTGTCTGTCTGTCTGTCTGTCTGTCTGTCTGTCTGTCTGTCTGTCTGTCTGTCTGTCTGTCTGTCTGTCTGTCTGTCTGTC
>CAJHNH020000264.1:159154-199154 GCA_905116865.2 Candidula unifasciata | reverse complement strand
TGTGTAGATGTGCGAAGCTGGGACCGAGTTCGTTGCGTGTACCGAAATGAAATAGTTAAACTTTTGTTTTAAAAATCTCCTTTTAACCTCACCCGTCCTCTTCAGCGCAGTAAGACCCTACAACTACATCCTGGTCTCTACTTCAGACTAAATAGTTCAATCTCTTGGCCTACTGTTTCCTCGCACCTTCTCTCATCTAAATAATTCACTCTCTTGGCTTACTGTTTCCTCGCACCTTCTCTCATCACAACAACTGATCGTGAATGAACACTCTCCCTTCTCTGTCCCCGTGTCCCCTCTCCCTCTCTGCGTCCCCCTCTTTCTTTCTGTCTCTCTTCCATTATCTCCCTCTCTCCATGCCCCTTCTTTACCTGTCCCCTCTTTTCCCTGTCCCCCTCTCTCCCCTATCCCTCTATCTATCCCCTGTTCGCCTTCGCTTCTCGCGTTATCTCTCGCCCTGTCGTCCTCTTTCGCTGCCCCTTTCTCTCCATATCCCCCCTCTCTTCCCGCATCTTCTCTCTGCCCCATTGTGCCCTATGCACCCCTCCTTTCGGCATTTATTCATATTGTATGTGTTGTTGTCCGTCGCTGATATATAATCTGCGCCCTGCGAGCTTGCATTGATGTCATATTTTACCTCCCGTTCTGTTTCAGCAGACTGAAGTCATTGATAATGTATTGTCGTGTATTGATCTACTCGAGTATATTGTGTGTGTGTGTCTGTGTATCTGTGTGTGTGTCAGTGTATCTGTGTGTGTGTGTCTGTGTGTCTGTGTGTGTGTCTGTATGTGAGTGTTTTTTTATGTGTGTGTATGTGTGTGTGTGTCTGTGTGTGTATGTTTGTGTCTGTATGTGTGTGTGTCTGTGTGTGTGTGTCTGTGTGTGTATGTGTGTCTGTGTGTGTGTGCGTGCAGGCGTCCCTGCCTGCCTGCCGTATAATTGTGTTTACATATTCACAGGTCTATGAATGTGTGTAAATGTGCAAGCACGCATGTTTAACATACAGTGTTTACCTATTCACAGTATAAGTGTGTGTGTTTTCCTACTCACAATGGTGTATATATGTATATATATATATATATATATATATATATATATATATATATATATATATATATATATATATATATATATATATATAAATATATATAATCACGCGTAAAACCACTAAGAAAAATGAGGGGGGGGGGGTTGGAGACCTCAGCCCCTTATAATCCCTAGAGGTGGGACTCATTGGCTTAAACCTTGTTTAAGGATGCAATAATTACAATTTATTATTATTATTAACCCAGTATCAGATCAGTATAATTTTAGTATGACATGTTTAGAAATAATTATTATAAATCTGTAGATGGTTTGAAGGCTCAGTTAGCCTCCTTTCAAGTTTTCTAGAGCTGAGAGACTCCCCCCCCCCCCTTTCCACACCACCCCATCCCCCCCCCCCACCTCTTCCAAGATTTTTTGGATGGTCGGGTTGCTAGGGCTCAAAGTTCCCTAGCCCCAAGTTTTGGTGCCAAGACCCACACACACATCAATGTGTGTGCATACATTTAACATTGTGTTTACTACTCACACATGTGAGTGTGTGCGCGCGTGTGCGTTCATGCGCGCACCTGATATCCTTCACTGTATTTACCTAACCAGCTGTCAGTGTTAAATGCCGTTTTTGAGGCTATACTATTATATAACATTGCTTGGGATCAGTCAGTAAAGGGTACTTTGGGGTGGATCCTACAAAAATGTACTGAACACCCTTAGGATGCCCAGTGTGCATTGTCGGTGATCTTAATAAAATTATATTTAAACCGACTTTGTATGGGAACAGTCAGTATGAGATAACTTATGATGGCTGCTGCATTAGAGGACTGATCGTGCATAGGAATACCCTCTATACACCCTCTCATTACCCACCTCAGATATAAGGTGAAGTAAGGTTTTTCAAGGCTCAACTACCGTGTTCCTTGACAGGAGGAATTTTATCTCCACAATCACTCATCCAGTGCCGATTGGTATATAAAATATAGGTCTAGCCCTATATGCCCCATCGCCTATTGGCTCGCTGGTAGACTAATTCGTCGCTGGTCAGGACAGTATTTGGTTCTGTCTCCTTTGATCTCATCAACACTGCAGGAGTCCTTTACAGGGCTTTTGGTGGCGAGCAATGCTAGGCCATTTTATGTGCCGCACATAACCTAGTCACAATTATAACCTAAAGCGTCCCCTGCAGGGGTGCGGGATGAACGAGACGATTTTTTTAAGCAAAGCACCTACCTATCTAACTACCTACATACGGATCAACATCATGGCACACGGGTAGTAACCCATAAGTGCTCTGCTCTTCTTCTAATTCAAGACTGAGTCCCAAGAGGCTCAGCATAGTGCACAGGCTCTGTAGCACCGGAGAGAATCCTAAATTACTTTGGGTAGATTTGTAACTCCAAATTTTGCCCGGGCAGCGCGGTTAGGCTACTCTTTTCGATTTCCAACTGCCAAGGGATTTTTTTTACGTGTGCAACACGTTCTCACTACCCAGAGACTAGTGGGAATTACTAGAAGACCAAGTCCACGTGCAAAAATCTTAGCTTGAAATCGGATCCTCTAGCACTCGAGGCGGACATCATGCCTAGAGACCACACAGCCCGGTATAAGGAGAAAGCAGAGCTATATAATGTGCATTGACGTCGTTCGCGATAACATATCTAACTTGCTGCGTAACCTGTTGACATTTGCAGATTTCCAGACAATTTTCTGAAGCAACTTACTTTGCAAATGGCATGACTTTTATAAAAGATGTTTAATCTGAACGAAACTACCACTTGTTGTTTGTGGTAAAGTACAATCGGCATACTTCTTAACATTTGGCTCATGGCAGTTTGATTTTTCAGCGTATAATTTGCTAATCTGTGATATTATTTCTTGTCTTATGTATTGTTTCTGCTCTATAATTTTGACTTGTTGCATGTGTGCCAGCAGTTTCTGCTTTTGTTGTCGTTGCCATCTTGACAACGGGGTTTGGCTGCCGTGATTGTGTGCATTCATTCATGGGCGTCGCAACTTGGCAGGGAAAAAGGGCGTGGAGGGGAGGGGGGGGGAACCAAGCAGCTGAGCTCAGCTTTGTTCAGTTCTCAATAAACTGCGACGATCACTTGCATAACGCGAATTTGACAATTAACAGTTTTGAAAGTCAAGTGAAGAACCCTTTTCCCACGTCTGCGGGTGTATTGGGCTTATGGGTGCTAGACATATATTTTATAGACCAATCGGCACTCAGTGGTTGATGTGGTGGAAACATCACACCGGCTGCCTTTACTTCCCAGGACTGTATCTGGTACCTGTTTAAGGCTTGGTCGACAAGGGAGCCAAGGTCGTTTCTAAAATAAGTCCGCACGTGGGGACCCGAACCCACGAGTTTCAGATCCGCGGGCCAGCGTCTGACCGCTACACCTTGGCGCCCCTAAAAGTAGTACAGGGTAGAGTGAAGATTAACGGGTAGTGTGAGCAGTAAAGGATAGAATGAGCAGTAAAGGACAGAATGAGCAGTAAAGGATAGAATGAGCAGTAAAGGATAGAATGAGCAGTAAAGGATAGAATGATCAGTAAAAGATAGAATGAGCAGTAAAGGATAGAATGAGCAGTAAAGGATAGAAAGAGCAGTAAAGGATAGAATGAGCAGTAAAGGATAGAATGAGCAGTAAAGGATAGAATGAGCAGTAAAGGACAGAATGAGCAGTAAAGGATAGAATGAGCAGTAAAGGATAGAATGAGCAGTAAAGGATAGAATGAGCAGTAAAGGATAGAATGAGCAGTAAAGGATAGAATGAGCAGTAAAGGATAGAATGAGCAGTAAAGGATAGAATGAGCAGTAAAGGATAGAATGAGCAGTAAAGGATAGAATGAGCAGTAAAGGATAGAATGAGCAGTAAAGGTTAGAATGAGCAGTAAAGGATAAAACGAGCAGTAAAGGACAGAATGAGCAGTAAAGGATAGAATGAGCAGTAACGGATAGAATGAGCAGTAACGGATAGAATGAGCAGTAAAGGATAAAATGAGCAGTAACGGATAGAATGAGCAGTAACGGATAGAATGAGCAGTAAAGGATAGAATGAGCAGTAAAGGAAAGAATGAGCAGTAAAGGTTAGAATGAGCAGTAAAGGATAGAATGAGCAGTAACGGATAGAATGAGCAGTAAAGGATAGAATGAACAGTAAAGGATAGAATGAGCAGTAAAGGATCGAATGAGCAGTAAAGGATAGAATGAGCAGAAAAGGATCGAATGAGCAGTAAAGGATAGAAAGAGCAGTAAAGGATAGAATGAGCAGTAAAGAATAGAATGAGCAGTAAAGGATGGAATGAACAGTAAAGGTTAGAATGAGCAGTAACGGATAGAATGAGCAGTAAAGGATAAAATGAGCAGTAACGGATAGAATGAGCAGTAACGGATAGAATGAGCAGAAAAGGATCGAATGAGCAGTAAAGGATAGAAAGAGCAGTAAAGGATAGAATGAGCAGTAAAGAATAGAATGAACAGTAAAGGATAGCATGAGCAGTAAAGGATAGAAGGAGCAGTAATGGATCAAATTAGCAGTAATGGATATAATGAGCAGTAAAGGATAGAATGAACAGTAAAGGATAGAATGAGCAGTAAAGGATAGAATGAACAGTAAAGGATAGCATGAGCAGTTAAGGATAGAAGGAGCAGTAATGAATCAAATTAGCAGTAATGGATATAATGAGCAGTAAAGGATAGAATGAACAGTAAAGGATAGAATGAGCAGTAAAGGATACAGGGAGAAGTAGAGGATATAGTGAGCAGGAAAGGATAGAATGAGCAGTAAAAAATACAGTGAGCAGTAAAGAATACAGTGAACAGTAAAGAATACAGTGAGCAGTAAAGGATACAGTGAGCAGTAAAGGATACGGTGAGCAGTAAAGGATACAGTTAGCAGTAAAGGATACAGTGAGCAGTAAAGGATACAGTTAGCAGTAAAGGATACGGTGAGCAGTAAAGGATACGTTGAGCAGTAAAGGATAGAATGAGCAGTGAAGGATAGAATGAACAATAAAGGATAGAAGGAGCAGTAAAGGATAGAAGGAGCAGTAATGGATACAGTGAGCAGTAAAGGATACAGTGAGCAGTAATGGATACGGTGAGCAGTAAAGGATACGGTGAGCAGTAAAGGATATGGTGAGCCGTAAATGATACAGTGAGCCGTAAATGATACAGTGAGCAGTAAAGGATATGGTGAGCAGTAAAGGATACGGTGAGCAGTAAAGGATACAGGAGCAGTAAAGGATACGGTGAGCAGTAAAGGATACAGTGAGCAGTAAATGATACAGGAGCAGTAAAGGATACAGGAGCAGTAAAGGATACAGGAGCAGTAAAGGATACAGGAGCAGTAAAGGATACAGGAGCAGTAAAGGATACGGTGAGTCGTGAAGGATACAGGAGCAGTAAAGGATACGGTGAGTCGTGAAGGATACAGGAGCAGTAAAGGATACGGTGAGCAGTAAAGACTACGGTGAGCAGTAAAGAATGCAGTGAGCAGTAAAGACTACGGTGAGCAGTAAAGAATGCAGTGAGCAGTAAAGAATGCAGTAAGCAGTAAAGAATGCAGTGAGCAGTAAAGACTACGGTGAGCAGTAAAGAATGCAGTGAGCAGTAAAGACTACAGTGAGCAGTAAAGACTACGGTGAACAGTAAAGACTACAGTGAGCAGTAAAGAATGCAGTGAGCAGTAAAGACTACAGTGAGCAGTAAAGAATGCAGTGAGCAGTAAAGAATGCAGTGAGCAGTAAAGAATGCAGTGAGCAGTAAAGACTACAGTGAGCAGTAAAGAATGTAGTGAGCAGTAAAGACTACAGTGAGCAGTAAAGACTACAGTGAGCAGTAAAGAATACAGTGAGCAGTAAAGACTACAGGGAGCAGTAAAGAATGCAGTGAGCAGTAAAGACTACAGTGAGCAGTAAAGACTACAGTGAGCAGTAAAGACTACAGTGAGCAGTAAAGACTACAGTGAGCAGTAAAGACTACAGTGAGCAGTAAAGACTACAGTGAGCAGTAAAGACTACAGTGAGCAGTAAAGACTACAGTGAGCAGTAAAGACTACAGTGAGCAGTAAAGACTACAGTGAGCAGTAAAGACTACAGTGAGCAGTAAAGACTACAGTGAGCAGTAAAGACTACAGTGAGCAGTAAAGAATACAGTGAGCAGTAAAGACTACAGTGAGCAGTAAAGAATGCAGTGAGCAGTAAAGACTACAGTGAGCAGTAAAGACTACAGTGAGCAGTAAAGACTACAGTGAGCAGTAAAGACTACAGTGAGCAGTAAAGACTACAGTGAGCAGTAAAGAATGCAGTGAGCAGTAAGGACTACAGTGAGCAGTAAAGAATGCAGTAAGCAGTAAAGACTACAGTGAGCAGTAAAGACTACAGTGAGCAGTAAAGACTACAGTGAGCAGTAAAGACTACAGTGAGCAGTAAAGAATGCAGTGAGCAGTAAAGACTACAGTGAGCAGTAAAGACTACAGTGAGCAGTAAAGACTACAGTAAGCAGTAAAGACTACAGTGAGCAGTAAAGGATACAGTGAGCAGTAAAGAATGCAGTGAGCAGTAAAGAATGCAATGAGCAGTAAAGACTACAGTGAGCAGTAAAGACTACGGTGAGCAGTAAAGACTACAGTGAACAGTAAAGACTACAGTGAGCAGTAAACGATACAGTGAGCAGTAAAGGATACAGTGAGCAGTAAAGACTACAGTGAGCAGTAAAGAATGCAGTGAGCAGTAAAGACTACGGTGAGCAGTAAAGAATGCAGTGAGCAGTAAAGACTACGGTGAGCAGTAAAAAATGCAGTGAGCAGTAAAGGATACAGGACCAGTAAAGTATACAGTGAGCAGTAAAGATACAGTGAGCAGTAAAGGATACAGTGAGCAGTAAAGAATACAGTGAGCAGTAAAGGATACAGGAGCAGTAAAGGATACAGGAGCAGTAAAGGATACAGGAGCAGTAAAGAATACAGGAGCAGTAAAGGATACAGGAGCAGTAAAGGATACAGGAGCAGTAAAGAATACAGGAGCAGTAAAGGATACAGTGAGCAGTAAAGAATACAGGAGCAGTAAAGGATACAGGAGCAGTAAAGATACAGTGAGCAGTAAAGGATACAGGAGCAGTAAAGGATACAGTGAGCAGTAAAGATACAGTGAGCAGTAAAGGATACGGTGAGCAGTAAAGGATACGGTGAGCAGTAAAAGATACAGGAGCAGTAAAGGATACAGTGAGCAGTAAAGAATACAGGAGCAGTAAAGGATTCAGGAGCAGTAAAGATACAGTGAGCAGTAAAGGATACAGTGAGCAGTAAAGATACAGTGAGCAGTAAAGAATACAGTGAGCAGTAAAGGATACAGTGAGCAGTAAAGGATACAGTGAGCAATAAAGAATACAGTGAGCAGTAA
Source organism: Candidula unifasciata (assembly GCA_905116865.2). NCBI lineage: Eukaryota > Metazoa > Mollusca > Gastropoda > Stylommatophora > Geomitridae > Candidula > Candidula unifasciata. The sequence continues at coordinate 191,705 of CAJHNH020000264.1, read as the reverse complement.
AGGATACAGTGAGCAGTAAAAGATACAGTGAGCAGTCTTCTTCTTCTTTCGTTCGCCTGAAATAAGTTATCTATATCAGCAGTTTTGTCTCTTGTATAAATTTCACTGTCGTTGATAGTTCATTCAGTGGTCCATAGAGTTTACGTTCCACTGTTGTTCTTTCTGGCCAAAAGGTTTGCCTTAATGTGTCAAATTCGGTGCAGTCCTGGAGTACATGCTCTGCGGTCTGGGGCACATTTCCACAGGTGCACATGGCTGATACACCTATCTTGAATTTTGTGTACATGTGGTTACGTAATCGGTTGTGCCCTGTTCTGAGGCGGAAGATAATGACTTGTTCTGGTCTGTCCATAATAAAATAGTCGTCTTGTGCTGGGGCTGGTGGTTTCCTGATCGATTTAATGATTCTTTTCTTTTGGTGGTATGTGACTGGTACATCTGGCTGCTCTTTTTTTTCGCACCTTCCCCTGCCAGTTGATCAGCTTTCTCATTTCCAGGCACTCCACAATGAGACGGTATCCACTGCATTACGACTCTTCGCTGAACGCTGAGTTGTGTCAGCAGTGTTTGCAATTCTGGTAGTTTCCTAGACTGGAGTGCTTCAAGTACTGATTTAGCGTCTGTAAGCATTACCACATACTGTGAGCCAAGGTTGGTATTTAGCAGTTTCTCTGTAGCTATCTTAATAGCCTGGGTTTCTGCATCGTAGTTATGGCAGTACTTCCCGGTTGGTACGCTGGACTTATCCCTAGTACCATCTGGGAATTCGATGTACACTCCAGCACCACCATTTCTAACTGCACTTTCTGCGGACCCATCTGTATAGACTCTGACCCATTGTTCTTGTGGGTATTCTTCATCAATATAACTGAGGGTGGCCATTTTGCGTTGTACACTATCTTGCTCTTTCTTGTCAAATATCCCTTTCACATTTGTCTGGATTTGTACCGTTAGTTTACATTTTTCTCTCCATGGGGTTTGTTCCGGAATACTTTTTAGTGGGCAGCCAATTTCTGGAAGGTCAGGAGTTTGTCTACATATTCTTTTTTGCTTGGTGTATAAAGCTGCTTCTTTTTAACCGTCCCAAGGCTAGGTTCTTAAATCTATTTTCCATCGGGTGATCTGGCATACTGAGGAACTTTTCAGCTTGTATTTGCAACTTTGTATCTCTGCGTTCTCTCAGTGCCTGTGTTTTCCCAGCTTTCTCCATTTCTAATATGGGGGTTGATTTCATCCCCCCTGTGATGACTCTGAGCGCTTGATTTTGCACTTTGTCTAACTCCTTTAATGTGGTACTAGATGCTGAACACCATGCAGTTGACCCATATTCCAAGTGTGGAAGTATGCTCTGCTTGTATACTTTATTGAGTATTTTCCCATCTGCTCCCCATGTGGTTCCACTTAGTTTTCTTAGTATTGCTGTCTTCCTCCTGGCTTTGGTTGCTGCCTTGTTGATATGTTTTTCTCCATGTCAACCTGTCATCAAATGTGACTCCTAGGTATGTGGGCTCTTTATCATCTCTCAGGGGTATTTCGTTTATTTTGATGGTGCCGGCTTTTTGCTTTGGGGAGAGGGTGAATAGTGTGGTGCTACATTTGTCTGTGTTGATGCTGACACACCATCTATTGGCCCATGCCTCAAGTGCATTTGTAGCCCGCTGTAGTGTTTTTGTGGCTATCGTTGCATGTTCATTGGTGCACCACAGTACCAGGTCATCGGCGTACATTGCCATTTTGATTCCATTTGGTATCTCAGCAACTAGATCGTTGATAAATAAAAGGAAAAGTGTGGGCGACAGGACACCACCTTGAGGGACGCCTTGTCGCAGTAGAACTTTTTTACTTTTAAAACCATCTACCTGTACCCGGGCTCTTCTGTTATGTAGATATGCTTTAATCCAATTGTACATTTTTCCATTTATTTTATAGTTTCTCAATTTCTTCAAAAGCCCCTCCTTCCAAACCTTATCAAAAGCTTTCCTTAAATCTATCCATGCCGCGAGTACCAGTTTCTTATCTTGAAAAGCATCCTCTATTTCTTGGGAGAGGTATGTTGTCTGGTCTTCCGTAGAATAGAACTTTCTAATGCCTGCCTGCTGTGGTGTAATGATGTTTTCACTTTCAATGTACCACTGTAGTCTGAGGTTGGTGATGCGCTCCATTGTTTTACAGAGACAACTTGTGAGGCTGATTGGTCTGTAGTTGGAGGCATTAGAACTGTCTTTCCCAGGCTTTATGAGGGGTATCATAATTGCCTCTCTCCAGATCTGTGGAACATTCCCTGTTGCCCAGCAAGCATTAAATATCTGTAAAAGCTTTGTTTTGGCTACTTTTCCTAAGTTTCTGATCATTTCGTTTGATATACCATCTGCTCCTGGTGACTTCCGCATTTTCAGCTTTGAAATGGCCAACTCCAGTTCATTAAGTGTAATTGGCACCTCTAGCGCCTCTGATGTTATTTCTTTCTGACTTCTAAATTGTGTCTTTTCTTGAATTTTGTGTTTTTTCTCTGAATTGATTTCAATGTCGTTATCTAAAGCAAAAGTGTCCGCAAATAGGTTGGCTGCCTCTTTTCCTGTGACTATGTTTCCATCTTTCTGCAGCGTGATCTTTGAGTTCCACCCTGTGTCTTCATCATTAATTTGTTTCACAAGCTTCCATAACTTTCTTGTGTCTTTTTCAAAGTTCAGCGACCTTGTTTTCTCCTGCCAGCTTTCCCTTCTAACCTGCAGCTTTGCCCTTACAAATTTCGCTTTTGCATGCTGGTAGTTATTGTGATGTTCTTGGTTTGGCCTGGTCTCTGCTATCTTTCTAGATGTTTCTACTTCGTTATGTAAATTTTCTAGCTCATTACTCCAGTATGGCTTATAATGCTTACGGGCACCTCTTGGTATTGATTCTCCTGCTGCCTTTAGTACGCATTTGTTAAATTCTTTAACTACTTTGTTTATATCCTGGTCTAAGCTGAGATTTCCAAGCAGTATACTGGTACGGTGCTTGAACATTGTCCAGTCAGCCTTCTTGTAGTTCCACCTTGGCAGCGTACTAGTTTCTCTGACCTTCTCATTTTCTACATTCAGGAAGACCGGTCGATGGTCACTGCCTCCCAGCTGATTTCCAACAACTCGTTTAATGTTCCATTCCAGATCTGGAGAGTGAAATGCTAGGTCTGGGGTAGTAGTGGTGTGCCACGACCTCGAGTAGAATGTGGGTGGATCAGTTGGCCTATTAATAAGAACAAATCTGTTCTCATCCTGCCACTCCTCCAGTTTCTCTCCTCTCTGGTCTATATGGTCATATCCCCAGCTTTGCGAGTGGCTGTTAAAATCTCCACATAGAATCATCTTTTCTTCCACTGAGATTGTGTCTAAAGCCTGGGGACGATCATTTGGGCAGTAATAATTGATCAGGTAGAAGTCTGCATTTCCAGTTTGTAGTTTCAGAATCTGATATTCTGCTCCATCCATAAATACTTTAGTCTGGCTAGCAGTGATATTGTTCCTCACAAGAGTCAATATTCCACCCTTTTTCCTGCCTTTCCGGTCTGATCGGGAGCAATGATAACCTCTGATTTTGAAGACTGTGTTCAGTGAGGTGGGTTTCCTGTAGACAGCATATATGAATCTGTTCCTCATTTAGAATATTTTCTAACTCTAGCTTTTTATTTGTAATCCCCTCTGCATTCCAGTGCATTAATTTGACTCCTTTCTTAGTTCGGCCAGATGCTCTATTCTCACGTCCCCTGGCTCCACAGGACATTTGAGAAGGACCAGTAAAGGATACAGTGAGCAATAAAGAATACAGTGAGCAGTAAAGGATACAGTGAGCAGTAAAAGATACAGTGAGCAGTAAAGATACAGTGAGCAGTAAAGGATACAGGAGCAGTAAAGAATACAGTGAGCAGTAAAGAATACAGTGAGCAGTAAAGATACAGTGAGCAGTAAAGATACAGTGAGCAGTAAAGGATACAGTGAGCAGTAAAGGATACAGGAGCAGTAAAGGATACAGGAGCAGTAAAAAATACAGTGCGCAGTAAAGGATACAGGAGCAATAAAGGATACAGTGAGCAGTAAAGGATACAGGAGCAGTAAAGAATACAGTGAGCAGTAAAGGATACAGGAGCAGTAAAAAATACAGTGAGCAGTAAAGGATACAGGAGCAGTAAAGGATACAGTGAGCAGTAAAGGATACAGGAGCAGTAAAGGATACGGTGAGCGGTAAAGGATACAGGAGCAGTAAAGGATACAGGAGCAGTAAAGGATACGGTGAGCGGTAAAGGATACAGGAGCAGTAAAGGATACAGGAGCAGTAAAGGATACAGGAGCCGTAAAGGATACAGTGAGCAGTAAAGGATACAGGAGCAGTAAAGGATACGATGAGCGGTAAAGGATACAGGAGCAGTAAAGGATACGGTGAGCGGTAAAGGATACAGGAGTAGTAAAGGATACAGGAGCAGTAAAGGATACGGTGAGCAGTAAAGGATACAGGAGCAGTAAAGGATACGGTGAGCAGTAAAGGATACGGTGAGCAGTAAAGGATACAGGAGCAGTAAAGGATACGGTGAGCAGTAAATGATACAGTGAGCAGTAAAGGATAGAGGAGCAGTAAAGGATACAGTGAGCAGTAAAGGATACAGTGAACAGTAAAGGATACAGTGAACAGTAAAGATACAGTGAGCAGTAAAGGATACAAGAAGATGGATTGAAGCAGTCACTGACACCTTGAGACTGCATAACATCACGGCATATCAAGCGACTATGCGCGCCCCGGCTCGGCTGTCGTTCTTCTGAACTGCGACGCCTAGCGGCATAAGCAGATATTAACAGAAGAAGAAGAGAACGCTGGTACATCTACACAAACAAAGCCAAACTTTACATATATTCATTTTATTTTGTGTAGATACCGATTATCTTTCCCCGTCTTCACCGAGTGCAGGTATAGATTTACGATCATACACTTCCTGTGTCTCTCTCTTTTATCTTTCTATAAAAATTCAGATCTAGCAATATACCCGATGAGACAAAGACATGAAAAGGTTAATTGACTTGACTGTATTACTTACTATTTTCCCATGACTGTGATTGCACTGGAAGCAGCTGGTGTATCTGGACAGATTTGAGATCCATTACGCAAATAAGACAAGAGACAAAGCAAGATAATGTAGCCAGTTTATTTTTAGAAAGTTGCACTGGAACTACATTGGCCTTGCACTCAGAATGGAAAAGCCGTCGTATTCACACCGGAAGGGAACAGAAAACTGGGAAGACCAAGAGAGACCCTCCGTAGAAGCAGCATTAGAAAGGAATCAACCATCGGCCCAAAGAACATCCAAGACCTAAAACAGGTGGCAACGAACCGCCGGACATGGAGAGCTATGGCTTGTGCCCTATGCACCACATTAGGCTCAAAAGGAAATTCTTCTTCTTCTGCGTTCGACATCAGTCGTGCTAAACATTGAGTCCCTTCTGGGTCACAAATAGGATATCAAAAGGAAATAATAACTAAGTAACAAGCTAACTGCGGTATCACCGCTGGTTGTCATGTTGTTGGGAAACGAGAAACTCCAGCATTAGAAAAAGTTTGCACAAACCATAATTACATCAGAGATATCAGTGTGTGAAACCAGACAAGTGTTCCTTTTTCTCGAGGATCGATGCGCTACACATGACTTTATCATATTTATCTTTATCTTCTTTGTTTTCCCTCGTTCTTCTCGTTCATCATTATCATCATCATCTTCGCTTTTTGCTTTTTTATCATCTTCTTTTTCTGCCTCATCATGGTTATTTTCTTTTGCTTCATTTTCATCTTTTTCAGCTTCTTCTTCATATTTTTTTTTCTCCTAATATATCGTCTTCATCGTCAGCATCATCATCATCTTTTACCTCTGCTTCTTCATAATTATCTTCCTCTTCTGCTTCATCATCATCATCTTCTTAATGATCATCATCATTATTTTCTTTTTCTTCTTCTTTTTATTATTATTTTTTTTCTTCTTCTTCTTCTTCTTTTTCTTCTTCTTCTTCTTCTTCTTCTTCTTCTTCTTCTTCTTCTTCTTCTTCTTCTTCTTCTTCTTCTTCTTCTTCTTCTTCTTCTTCTTCTTCTTCTTCTTCTTCTTCTTCTTCTTCTTCTTCTTCTTCTTCTTCTTCTCCTTCTTCTTCTTCTTCTTCTTCTTATTCTTCTTCTTCTTCTTCTTCTTCTTCTTCTTCTTCTTCTTCTTCTTCTTCTTCTTCTTCTTCTTCTTCTTCTTCTGATTATTATTATTATTATTATTATTATTATTATTATTTTTTTCCCTTTGTTTTCTTTTTCTTCTTTTTCTAATGTTTCATTAATCATTGTCGTCGTCATCATCATTATCATAGTCACCATAATAATCTCTTTCTTTTTCGTCGTCTTCTTCTTTTTCTTTTTATATTTCTCTTGTCAGACTTACAGAAAATGGAACAAAGGAGAAACAACACGCCCATTTATTATTGTAACTAGAAATTGCAACACTTATCAAAGGAAAATACAAGTAATTGTGGAGAGAACAAACTAACGGTAAACATCCACAAGACCCCCATCAGCAAACTCAACAGAAAGCAACATAATTTTATGTCTACGAAAAGGATACTGCAGGCTCAACTACCACATGCATAAAATAAAGAATGTACCTGTCAGACAGGTTCACAAACAACTAAGCAGATTCTGCAGACCTGCCCACTCTTACCTAAAACTTCGAAAAACACGTGACCTCAAGAGCAAAGTGTGCAGAGCAAGCTATGGGCAACTATGAAGGACCTGCAGCTGACATGCGAGTTCATAGAGGCAACCCACCTGATGGTCTAATATGAGCATACGAAACCGAACTCAACGAAGAAGAATATTAGCGCTAAACGAAACGGCATCAATATAAAAAATTAAAGCAAATTCGTAGCGTTCTAGCATTGTTTTCTTTATCATATCTCCCCCTGCAGCCGCTGCAAATTATGTACAACCGCACGAGCGGTATAATTTGTTGGGGAAATAACGCTGTTTGTGGCTGTGTTTAGCTTGAACCCATTTCTCTGTTGTTGCTGGCGGGAATGTTGTTACGCTCTGTTATCTGAGCATGGTAACAAGCCGCCATATTTGCATTTCTGGTGTCTACTCCTCCTGAGTGTCATTGTCACTCTGTGTTTTTATTGCAATAATGTGTTCCCCTCCGCCCCCCCCCCTTCCTCCTAATATGGATTATGAGGTCCAGTTGTCTGGGGAAAGGGGGTGATTGGGGTGGGGGAGGACGGGGGGTTAGGGAAAGGGTGAGTGAGAATATAAGGGGATAGTAGCCCACTGCCTCATAATAATAGTCAGGTTATAAACGACGTCTAATTAAGGGTTTGGTGAAATCAGATGAAAAGTGCCGTCTACGAACAGGACACTGCAGGCTCATACCACATGCATAAAATAAAGATTGTACAGCCCCCACTGTGTGCATGTCAAACAGGACCACAAACACCTGAGCACATTCTGCAGACTTGCCCACTCTACCTGCAACTTCGATAAGACACCTGGCCTCGAGAGCAAAGTGTGCAGAACAAGCTATAGAGAACCATGAAGGACCTGCAGCTAACATGCGAGCTCATAGAGGCAACCCATCTGATGGTCTGATCTGAGCATACGAAACCGAACGCAAAGAAGAAAGAAGAAGAAGATGAAAAGAATATCGTCGAATGATCGAAAAACAGACGAGGTAGTAATCCCCTAGACAGCTGAAACCTGTATAGTAAATAAAAACGCAAAAGTAAACATGCCTTTAGGTGCATCAAGCATATGGGAAAAGCACCCATAATTTTACAGACCAATCGGCACTGGGTGGGTAATGTGGTCAACATTACGCCGGCCGTCTTTACTTCCCCATGTCGTACATCTTGGTACCCATTTTAGGCTGGGTCGATCTGCGACGCCCCATACCATGATAACTGTCCACGCAGCCAGCTCTGGGTTTCAGTCGCGGTCCGTTGTATTTCTGCTGAGAAACAATAGACCCGGCTGCTTCGAGATACCAGCTAAGTGGTTTTTTGTTATGTGTAGTATTGTTTCTTTTGTATGTGCTGATGAAAGCTCAATAACCGCAACGTTCACGTTTTGTTTGTATTTGTTAAATTTTAAAGCTAGCTTATATACTTTTCGTTCGGTTTTATATCTTTTCTTGTTGTATTTATGAGTCGAACTCCCAGCGTCTAAGCCACGGAAGCGCGCTGAAACCTGTAATATGATCAGGGGAAAAAACCTGACAGATACAGTCAGTATTTGTGGATACATGAAAAGGCATGGAGCAGACAACCTGATTATTAAAGGCACTTGTGAAAAAAGGTCGGCTCTGTGGCTAAGTTGATGCGAACGCTTCGGGATGCCGGGTTCGATCCCAGCTGCAGGCCATGCGCCTTGCGTTGGTTTCGACAGTGGCCTTAAGAAAGACGACCGTCGAGAAGGCAATGGCAAACTACTGAATGTAAATTTGCCTAGAAAAACCACACAACAGCCAGGGGCTGTCGGTGTTGGTTCTGCAACGTCCTGTAAAGGATACGCAACTAACCTTTGTGAGGAAAGAGCGGAGAAAAGAAAAAAAGATGGAAAACCCCGAAAAGCTTGACCGTATGGATGGGGGAGAGACAAGAACGTTGACCTGATCCGTGGTGATGAGGTGAAAAGCCAGATATGACACTGTAAGAGACAATAGAACATGCCATAATGGTAGACGCGGATAAAAAAACGCGAATAAGTATCTCCTTCCTCCTTCTAATTGCTGATCATCATCATTTTCTACCCCTCCCCTCCTCCTTTTTTTTTTTTTGGGGGGGGGGGGGGTTCAATATCATCATCTCCTACTGCGTCATTATCGTCACTATCTCGACCACCTCTACTACCACAATCAACATCATCTCCTTATACACTGCTTCATTTTTTAATCATCGATCGCAAACTTAACGGCAAAAGTGAAAATTGATGATCATGATGCACCAATGAGGGGATCAACATCAGTGGGCTGGGTGAATCCTATATGCACGGTCACTCTCTGCAGAAATAGCGTTGATTAATTAGTTGGCACTCTCCAGCCGATAGTTCTCCTTTCTGCTGCGGGTAGGCATGGGAATCACAGACCATGACGATAACAATTCAGACCAAAGATAAGTTGCTCCGCTCCATGGCACACAAGTAACAGAAAGTGTATTGATCGGCACTCATTGAAAGAAGTATTTAACGGCCTCAAAGGTTCCCCCTCTGTTTATCCATAGCACACAGCTTGGGCAGTATTGCAAGACCATGTTTCGCCCAGAATCTCTTGCTCGGCCTGCTTTGTTAACTCGAGAATAGAATTTGCATCCAACACTAGTGCGTTTGGAACCAAGCATGCTGCAGAAACTGCCGGATCAGAAGATCCTTGCTCTGATATCCGCCTACTACTGAGGTTTCGCATCTAGACAATCTGCCAACCAAGACCTTAAACCTGATCTGCTCTGACATTACGTTAAGTTTTCAGGTTGCATTTTCCACCGTCTAGTATAAACCTAATTAATCAATGCAGGATTATAAACTGTTACTCCTTAAAGACGACCCAACCTAGGTGTAGGATTAAGAGTACTTCAACGCATGATCATTCTCTATTATAATCATCATCATCCGGTTGGGCAGTTATATGTCAGATCTGGATGGCAGTGTAGTCTTCTATTCCGTTTTCTTTCACCAGCAACCGGCTGCTGCTGCTACTGCTGCTACTACTCTGCCGCTGCTGCTGCTGCTACTACTCTGCCGCTGCTGCTGCTGCTACTACTCTGCCGCTGCTACTACTACTCTGCCGCTGCTACTACTACTCTGCCGCTGCTACTACTACTCTGCCGCTGCTACTACTACTCTGTCGCTGCTACAAACTACTGTGATGCTTCTAATACAACCACAGCCACCTACCACTACTGCTACTCCTGCTGCTGCTACAAATACCACGCCACTACTATTACTACTACAGCTGCTGTTGCTTTTACTGCTGCTGCTACTACTACTAGTACTGCTGCTTCAACATCAGCTTCTTCTGTTGCAACTGCAGCAACAACAAACAAAAAACTTCTATTACGTGATTGGAGTGACCATGTTTTCCCCCTTCAGGAAGCTAGCTAGCTGACTAACTGACTGACTAACTAATTAACTGGCTAACTAACTAGCTAGCTAACTGACTGACTAACTAATTAACTGGCTAACTAACTAGCTAGCTAATTGACTGACTAACTAATTGACTGGCTAACTAACTAGCTAGCTAACTGACTAACTAGTTAACTGGCTAACTAACTAGCTAGCTAACTCACTGACTAACTAATTAACTGGCTAACTAACTAGCTACTAATAAACTGGCTAACTGACTAACTAATTAACTGACTGGCTAACTAGTTAACTGGACTAACTACTACTAGCTAACTACTGACTAACTAGTTAACTGGCTAACTAACTAGCTAGCTAACTCACTGACTAAGGCTAACTAACTAGCTAGCTAACTGACTGACTAACTAATTAACTGGCTAACTAACTAGCTAGCTAGCTAACTGACTGACTAACTAATTAACTGGCTAACTAACTAGCTAGCTAGCTAACTAGCAGCAAGCTGGCTAACTAACTAGCTGGTTTACTGACTAGGTGCTAACTAACTAACGAGGTGAGCTAGACGAACTCACTAAATGATTAGTTAACTAACTAACTGACTAGCTAGCTGGCTAACTAATTGACTAGTTAGCCAACTAACTAGCTAGCTAACTAATTGACTAGTTAGCCAACTAACTAGCTAGCTAACTAATTGACTAGCCAGCAAACTAACTGACTAGCTAGCTAAGTAACTGATTAGTTAGCTAACTAATTTACTAGCTAACTAACTAACTAGCTAGCTAACTAACTGACTACTGACTTGCTAGCTAACTAACTAGCTAGCTAGCTAAGTAACTAACCAATTAGCTCACTAGCTTGCTAACTAACTCACTTGGTTTTGAAACTATATAATTTATAATGTCCCCCGCCCCCCTCCTCCCCCTTTTCCCACGCCCTAACCAAACCACGATGACATCGTCCCAACTAAATGCGCCCACCCCCTTGACGTGTGCTCTCCGAGACAATCCTGCTGGCTTCTGAAGCAAACGGGCAGTTATAAATATTCAACACACATCTGGCTACAGATTATAACGGGTGTATATATTCTTATTCTCATCGACCTCGGCTCACGCGTAGGCGGTAGTGGAGTGGGGGTTATAAGTTGCTCCATTCCTCGGTTTCGGAACTACACTCTATAGTTACTGGTACCATCGGAATTTTAACTCTTCGCATGCTGCTGAAGTTGGGGACGGAGCGCTTATGGGGGTGTCCCGAGTGCTTAATTCAACATTCAACTCTGACTTAGACCATTGAGAATACACTAGATCACTGTGAAATGTTGCACCCCCCAGCGTTTTCCATGTAAACTAAAAAGTAATCACTGAATGGGGACACTTACATGACTTCCACGGCACACTACACATAGTAGTGAGGTGGTGAAGGTAGGGTTGAGGGAACACCACATTAGAGATGTACTGTATATTATTTTCTTTAATACTCCTCCAGTTCTCACTTATCAGAGTGGTAAAAAACACTGAACTCTCATTCTGGACACCATAATTCGAATATTCTGTAAATTCCCAACCTATGCACTTCTTGTCGACTGCACTAGACATAACTGACTAGACCTTGCATTTCCAGGCTAAAATAGTCGGCGCTGTCATACACTGCCCTACATGAACTAATGGTACAGTAGGGATAATGACATTTAAAAAAATATATATCAGTCTGCTGTTGTGTGATCACCCTAACACTGAGTTTGTTTTCCGTGCCCCCTTCCATTTTAACCCCCCGGTTCATTATGCCGGATAAATCCCCCCCTGATAATTCCCAGGACTGCAATCTGCTGTGACATTTAGTAACTCAAAAAGCTGGGTCTTGCGGTTCATTATGTCGGATAAATCGGCTGACCGCTGATAATTTGAAAAGCTATTTGTTTCTAGTGTCAGTTTGATGATGCAGTTTGCTCATTTTTTCGGACTAAAAGTCTGAAGGTTCTGTCGCCCAGCTACTTAGCTGCATTACGACATTGGTGCGACACTGTGACTTTCACCTAGAATGTTGTTTGCGTTTTGCCCGTGGCGGATTTTATCTTGTGAAGAACACTTAAAATGGCGAGTGACCGATTACATAGGGAATTGTGTGTACTTATGCAGTGCTGCGTGTATAAAGACCAACTTTCATTATTTACTGCTTGCATTAGAAGTGAGCTGTAGTTCTGGTAGGAGACCGTTAGTGTTGGTACATCTGACCACTCCCATTGCACGTATTTTGCATGTGCGAGCTTCATAATTTGACTGATAATGTTTTTCAGTAATTTATAGTGACAGTGAACAACATTTTGTTTTATTTAAACTGACATAGGAACAGAGCAAATATGGTATGACACGTTTGCAATGAAGCTGGAAACTCGAGGAACGACTAACAAAGAGACGCTATCTTAATTCTATCACGAATCTATATTAATGCTACCAATCCCAGCCTCATTCGGTTATTTTAGGTTTCACAACAGCCACGCTAAACCTCGTGATCGTCTTTTCTATCCTATGGCCTTGTTCAGCCCCGCTTCTTGCACATAATTTATGCTAACTTGATGCCTCAAACTATTTACTCTATTTAATCCCTTTTCACGCCTTTATGGGAAGATCACCCATATTTTTACAGGCCAATCGGCACTAGGTGGGTAATGAGGTCAGCATTTACGCCTGCAGTCTTTACTTCCCCTGGACATACATCCTGGTACCCATTGTAGGCTGGGTCGACCTGCAACGCCAAATACCATGATAAAAACCCACGCAGCAAGCTGTGGGTTTCGATTGCGGTATGTTGGAATTACGAGTCCGACTAGCAAAGCCTAAGACGCGACGCCCCTAACAGGACCCTAATACTATAAAATAGAGTCGTTACAGGATAACTGTACTGCTGTGACGTAACCTCTAGTCTCGTGTTGGTAGGGGTCTTATATTGAGCGGGGGAGGGAGTGGGCGGGGGGGGGGGGGAGGGGCTGCGTGGTCTCGAGGCATTGTGTCCGCCTCGAGTGTTAGAGGTCCCGAGTTCAATCCCTGGTAAGGGCTGGGATTTTTTCACGTGGACTCGGACTTCTAGTAATTTTCCCCTGGCCCCCTGTCCCATGTGCAATGTTGTGCACGTAAATCTCCTAGCAGTTGGAAATCGAGAAGAGTAGCCTAACGGCGCTTCTCGGGCTAAAATGGGGAGTTAAAAATCTACCTAAAGTATTTCAGGATCCTCACCGGTGCTACAGAGCCTGGGCACTGTGCTGAGCTTCTTTGAACTCAGACTTGAGTTCGAAGAAGAACGGAGCACTTATGGGTTACTACCCGTGTGCCATGATGTTGACCCGTTGTTCAAACCTCAAACCTTTTATTGAGCAGAGTTTCTCTGAAGCATGGCTTATAGCAGCAGCCAGATTAGTAGCGAGGCTAGAAGCTTGCCTGCAAGCCCTAAGTTATTGGGTTCGTGTCCGCATCGAGTCTGAATGTTTATAATTGACTATGCCTCCCAGGTCCGCCCAGCCTAAAATTGAGACTGGGAAATTATTTTGAAGTAAACGCGGTCGGCGTGATGATGCCACGTCACCCATCGAGAACCGGTTGGTCTATAAAATACTGGTCCAGCACCTCGTACCCTGCATCCTTATCCGCGCAGAACTACAGATAACAGCGCATTAATGTAACTATTACTAGTGCCCTATTGACCGTGACATGGTACAACCAAATAGTGACTTAACCCACCAAGAGACGAAAACGATAACACAATCTAGTATTTTTTTAAAAAGGTGGCTGGATACCTACACCAGATTCTCTTCCCCAAGACTCGCTTCATTGCCTCTCTAGAGAGGGACAGTGCATTATATTCAGACTAAGGACTGGGCACAACAGACTTCATCAACATATATTCAAACTTGTCGGTGTAGGAAACACGTAGACGTGTCCCTATAAATAAACAGAGGGGGGGGGGGGGGGGGGGGGAACCATTTGAGGCCGTTAAATATTACGTAGAAGTATTGTGAACGGCACTCCCTGCAGCGTGATACCCGAAAATGCTGAGCATGTGCTCCAACACTGTCAACTGTATGCTGACAACAGAGACGCAATCTGGCCTGTTCCAACGACAATTAAGACAAAACTGTACGGTACACGAGAGGATATGGACTGCACGATAGCTTTCATTAAGGCTACCGATCTCCTGATATGAGTCTTGTGACAAAAGGATCGAAGAACAAGTTAAACGGGGTATCTCGGATCTGTCTTGTTGGTCTACCGTCCCGATTTTTAAACATCCCATAAACCTTCAGACAGCAGCCCCGAAGGGCATCCCGAAAAATAGAACCCCATGCTCGGTTCGCCAATGACGGGAAAAAGGTCCCATACTTTTACTTTAATGTTCATAGCGCCACAGGAACTCACAGCCGTATAGATAAACTGTCACCTCACAAATGCCGGACACACGGCGCTATGTTATCTTCTTTGTCATAGTATATCTGTAGATTTATCAGTTATACGTGCATCTTAACACAGGCTGGTGGGTCGGAATGCCAGCAATCTTTGCCGCTGTCTGCAAACCAAGGTTAATATTCTTCTCAGTGATATTACTTCATCGTCGTCCCAGTACAGGACGCAGTTTTTCGTTACTTTAAACCCCACCCTGGCTGTTTTAGGGGACCCTAATATGGTCTAACGATTGAACAGGGTTTCTGGAACCTCTCCACGGGTGATCCTTATCCGCATGGTGGCACTTTGTGTCACCGGATGTTTATCGCTCTGTGTGATGTCCTGGTGGGATAAAAGTTACTTACTTTCTTCTCAGTGGTAAATGGGATAAGAGCTGCTGGCCGAACGATTAGAACGCTTGGCTCTCAGGCAGGTTTGAATCATCGATAAGGATGTGGATTTTTTTTCTTTCTATCGAGGGCAAAATAAAATGCTAACGCGCACAGTCCGTGGCGACATCACTAGTCATGCGGCCGTAAATCCTCAGTGGTCAGTATAGGCAATAATGGCGTCTGTGGCTTGGGCACTTCATAATGCCAGGCTCAATCCCAGGTGCAGGTAATTTGGCAGCAGACCGTCTTGCGTTGGTTTCGACAGTGGTACCGAGAGCAGTGACAAACTGCTGAACGTAACATATGCATAGAAAAAAAAAAAGCTACAAAAATAAAATTGCTGTGGTTAGTTCTTCAACGTCCTGTAAAGGTTACGCAGCTAACTAATGACAATTAAATAGGAGGCATCTCTAATCCAGTTGTACGGCAAGGTGTTTTCCTATAGGGCTGAAGGTCTTACTTTCTACTGCACATACAATACCCAACATCTGACAGCTGTACACGCTATGGTAACGCAGAGGTTCTCAACCTTTCTAATGACGTGACCGTTTAATACAGTTCCTGTTGACGAGAGAGCAGTGTTGCCACTTTTCTTTGACAAAAAACATCCAAATCTGAGTCAAAAAATATTTAAAAACATCTAAATTTGCATGATAAACATCTAGAAATAACATCCAAATGGAAAGAGTCACGAATTACATAGCAATTGAAATGACTTACCCTGTAGAATCGTGTCCTCATCTTTACTGAAGTCTGCCTTACAAGATCCACAGGATAAACTTAGCTTGGATGATAAGGTTGAAGCTTCCGATCCAAAATGACGGGTATGCTTTTGCTGTTGCAATTTCTTTTAATACCCAATTAGGGAGCTGATAAGTGGAACAGCCTTTTCCTACTCTTATCAAGCCGAATTTTATTGTCAAGGTAGCATTTAAGAGGTCAAATTTCATTCTGTTTCTTAGGTTAGAATTGATAAATTCACTCCAAATAAAAACATCTAGAAAGATATATACCAACTAAACGTCAAAAACGCCATCTAAATGCAAGTAAAAACATCTAAATATAGATGTAAAACATCCAAAGTTGCAACACTGCGAGAGAGGCCATAGCTGATTGACTGGATTCCATCCGTGCAATTGAACTGATTGTACATGGTAGGTAGAACGAGCTCTATGTGACATAATGGCACAACAGGATAATGAATAAATTAATTCTGAGGATAGCGGAAAGCTACAGTGACCGCCTCCACCTCCATTCTTAAACTAAATTTAGATGATCTACTATCATATAACCAAGCTTTCTTACACAGAACGACGTCCAGGTGCTGTGTTAGAAAGCTATGTAATATTAGATTGCTAACAGAAAAGTTGTTTTATGCCGATTGCGATATCTTTAGTGCAATGTATTTCAGCCACGAAATCTTAACTTGCAAGAGAATTAATACACTGTGGACTCGATGAATTGTTTTGTTCGAAGAAACGAACCCATTTTGTAAAACATTCCTACACTGACATTATGGAGAAAATATCCGTGTCTAGACTGTCGTTTCGGAGAAAGGGCAGCTGGAGGCATAAAGACAAGGAGAAGAAAGAGGCAGAGGAGGAGTTTGATTATTCTTCCATGACATATGTAGGGTGAGTATTCATTGTCTTTTTGTGGTGTGTGTATGTGCGCGTGTGTATGTGTGTGCTGGAGATTCTTGGGTGTAGTACTAATGAGATATATTGAGGGGGAGATAGATTTATAGAGCTGAATTGTTACTAATCAACGTCACAGCACTCCGTACTTGCGCGCGCGCTCTCTCTGTCTGTCTGTATGTATCTCTCTCTCTCTCTCTCTCTCCCTCGCTCTCTTTCCCTCTGTGTGTGTGTGTGTGTATGTGTGATAAACAATTAGATATGTAGTGATCGGCACTCATATAAAGAAGTAGAAAGATAAAAGGACACACTGGGCAACAAACAGTTACAAACTATAGTTACCGTGCATTTAATCAAACCTGCCACCTACAAATAACGGCAGGGCCTCGTCGCAGGATAAGTGTACTGAGAAGCAGTGCTGTCTTTACGCGCAGTCCTACTGGACACTTGGTCAGGTTGTTGGCTAATCTGTATGTCAGGTCGCTTGCCATACATACAAAATTGCCTCCTTGTGACGGTTTGTCGTAGGGGCCTCGGTATACTTGCCTGCATAGGGATCCATAACGCTGTTAAGGCTGTTCCAGTGAAACTTTACAAATCCCTGCTCCCACACATGTAACGCTGGCAGCTGTACCAAAGACATCAAAACAAGACTTGATGTGGCAACAGCCGCGATGTCCCAGCTGAATAACGTGAAAGAACAAAATCAGCATCGCAGTTACGGTCAGTAGATACAAATCACTGGTATTGTCTGTTTGCTTATACGGATGTGAGAGTTTTGGGAGTTTCTCACTGTGGAAAGAAAGGGAAAGGAGGATTCAGACTTTCAAATGCAAATGTTATGGACGCATTTTAAGAATTAGTTATTTAGAACACACAATTAAAAATTATGTCATAGACAAAATATACAAATTTGCAGGACATCAGGAACCTCTCTTAGCAGTGGTAAAACGTCACAAGCTAGCTTTGTTCGGGCACGTGGTGAGACATGCTTCGATTGCAATGTCTGTATTCAAGGAACACTGGAAAAAGGGGAGGGGGGAGTCAAAGAAGAGAAGGGCAAAGAAGAATCTGGAATGACAACATCAAGAAATGGAAAGGACTCATACACTTATTAATCAAGCTGCAGACGGAGAAAAATGGCGGGTTTTATGTTCTAGTACTTTCGTCGATACACCTCCACAACCCTAACAGGTCAAGCGTTATGTTATGTTATGTTATGTTATGTTATGTTATGTTATGTTAAGGCGGTACTGCTAAGACGCATAACAACCAGATCTATTGAAAATCTGTTTTCTTAGACCATATCTTCTGATCGACCTCCGACTTCGGCATCCTTCGCAGAGTTCAAATACCACCCATGTCAGTGTTAGTCTGATTGTATGTCCGTCTTGCCGTTCCCGTGAATGTTGAGCGCCAGTCAAATTCTGTGGTCACTCCCATCTGCACCACTTCCTCCAGACCGTCATGATCGTTTTGCTTCTGCGCATCGTTCCCATGATCCCCAGAGTCCTGGGCACATCTGCCTGGTCATGCATCAGTTCAGCGCCAAATGTTACTGAACAAACCCGTCGGTCTGCTTATTTCTTTCCCAACACACCCAACACGTGGAGAACAGATGCAATGTAGGCTCCCTGCCGTGACTTCCGAAGTCAATGGAAAATGAGCAGACGGATATACTGGCCGATTCTGCACCACTTGGTGGTGAACTGATATATGACAAGCTGGATGTTGTGAGGGTCCTTTGGGAGCGAGTGAACAGTGCCGAGGAACAGATAGATCCTTACGGTCTGAGGAGAACGGCACTGCGAGGAGTTACATGGGGATCTGGCCGACTCTCGACACTCGGGGGAGGGGCGAGACGGATATACAATCAGACTGTTACTGGTACCATCGACATTTTAACTCTTCGCTTGCTGCTGAAGATGGGGACGGAGCGCTTATTGGAGTTCTCGAGTGCTGTGATATCGATTCTTAATTCATCATTCAACATTCAACTTCCGAAGTGCTACTTAGACAGACTGAGAAGAAGCCTGACTGTCGTCACCCGTCTTTTAGACGGACACCCAGCAGACAGGGGGAGTCGCCATAGCCATCTAATGCCGATTGGTCTATAAAATATAGGCCTTGCCCTATATGCCCTATACGCTTAAAGGTGTGGAAAAGGGTCCTTTACTTTTACTTTACTTACCAGCAGGCAGACAGGGTAAGTGAGATGAAAAGAAAGAAACAATGCGACCACTGTAATAAATTAGACAAATTAAACAGGCACGTAGGCCGTAGGCATAAGGTGTTTTACACATTAGCCTGTTAATCCATTTTGAGTAAAGACGCTCTGGGCATGAATATTCATGACACGCGAACTGGACACGTATTGATTAGGTTTGTGACAAGTTCGTGTAGGAGAGACGTTCTGTAACGGAATTGCTACATAATAGTGATGGTGAAGATGTTTCAGAGTTTTTGTGGTGTAGTTGTCAGTATACTTGCCAGTCAGCAGTGAAAGTAGAACATTGAGTGCAGCTGTCGTTATCATCGGTTAACACGTCCTTTGCAGAACGTCGCTCTCAAAACAGACTGTCATAAAAAAGCCTAGTCTCTGGCTTGATCTCCCACCTCGTGAATTTTTCTGTCCAGGGTGTCACTAATATTTTTCTTCGTCTTTCGTTCGCTAGAAATAGATTATCTGTATCTGCAGTGTTGTCTCTAGTATGAACTATGCTGTCTTTTGTAATTCACTCAGCGACCCGTAAAGTTTCACTTGCACCGATGGTGCTCTTGGCACTAATATTCTTTGTGCATGTGTGTGCTCGTTGGCCCTTGCTTCTCTTTCCTAGCACCACGCATTCTGCTGCTGTTATTTTCAATCTCCCGCGAAGCTTAATGTGGCCAGGATTTTTCAGAGACAAGATGTTGTTTGAATGCCAGTCTTCCTGGGTATTCCAATCTCCCTTGGTATTCAAATCTCCCTTGGTATTCAAATCTCCCTTGGTATCTAAATCTTCCGTGGCATTAAGATCTCCCTTGGTATTCAAATCTCCCTTGGTATTTAAATCTTTCTTGGTATTCAAATCTCCCTTGGTATTCAGATTTCCCTTGGTATTCAAGTTTCCCTTGGTATTCAAGTCTCCCTTGGTATTCAGATCTCCCTTGGTATTCAAGTCTTCCTTGGTATTCAAGTCTCCCTTGGTATTCCAAATCTTCCTTGGTATTCAAATCTCCCTTGGTATTCAAATCTCCCTTGGTATTCGATGACAGTAGAACATTATACGCTACTATGAGAAAGAGAAATGGACGATCTAAATTCTGTGGACATGTCATGAGAAAGAGAGAACCGCGTAGCAATGGTAACAGGAATGGGGTCAGAAGGAGACAGAGAAAGACAATACTGAACAGTTTGGTATTGTCACCTCCAGGAGCGTCTGTATCAGCAATGGTTGTCAGTACAAAGACAGAATGATTTGGACAGACATGCTAACCAACGCCGTATGGCGCGGAATATAAGGGGAGGAAGAGAAAGAGAATTAGATAAACAAGAAGCAGAAAACAAAAAGAAGAGGAATTAGTAGTAATAGTATTTGTAGTAGCAGCAGCAACATCAGCAGCAGTAGAATGGTGGTGTGATAGTGGTGGAAGAAGAAGAAGAAGAAAAAGAAGAATAGTAGTAGTACTAGCCGCAACAGCAGCTGCAGCAGTTGTAGTGGTAATGGTGGTGTGATGGTGGAGGCGGAGGAAGAAGAAGAAGCAGAAGACCCGCGTTATCTAATACCTGATCTGTTTGCACCCGCTTGTTTTATGTGCGCATTGGCTTTCCGTCCGTTGTTTTCATGTGGTTTCATTAATAGTGAAGAAACATTTGAATTAAAACTTTGAGTGCGTGCAACAATTGGATATAAGCCTCTGAACCGTTTCACCGTCAGTAGAAGATGATAAAATCTAGGCTTTTGAATTTAACTGTTGCAGAAACGCTAATAGAATATCGTGGATTGAAAAATTGCTCACATTCTGTCAGATGTTGCCAAGGTGGCATAGTGGCTAGAAGCTAGCTCCGGGGCCCGAAGTTCTTAGTTTTTAATCCTCACTATGTCTGTTTTTGTGTGTGTAAAAAGTGTATTCTCTCCCCTGCGCAGAATAGAGCGATTTAAATGGTATGATAGAATCAATAATGATAGAATCACTAGAATCACTAATGATAGAATCACTAATGTTGAGCTTTTGGTGAGAAGTGAACAAGGACGAAGCGGTGAGGAAAAGACGCTGACTTTTGATAAGACACATATTGATAAAACCTGAGAACTGTATAGCTTGAACTTCTTTGCACTGGAACACACAGGAGCATAACATTAACGGCAGACCCAAAACACACGGAGAAGGTAGCTAAAGAGTACAGTTGAAAAAGATGGGAGAGCACAGGGGTGAGCGACTGGACTTGAGTTGGTTGAGAGTCTATGCCCCATTGGGGTAGAAGGCAGAAGAATAAATCTTCTTGTCCAGGTCGGCCCAGGCTAAAAAAAAGGCTCGAGGTAATACCCTCGGATGTTTTTTTTTTTTTTAAGCATCCAGAAACCATGAGTTGTTAACCCTTAGGCTCCGTATTATGGATATCGCAATCCTTCGGCCTTGATTCCATGATAAATACCGTACATCTGGGCGAAATGTGGCTTTTCTTTCTACCCCCGGGCGTAAACTCGGACCACAAGGAGTTCGTCACCCGGTCACCGCGCAGTCCGGTTTAGCCAACTACGCTAGCGGGCCGGGCACCCTCGGAAGTAAAAGCAACTTCCGTTATGTTAACTAAATCCCCCATCGAGGAACGATTTGTCTATGAAAATGTGCTCCTCTACCATATGCATGTACATCCGTTTTACTGATTAGACGTATGTGTATGCAGACTGATGGTTTCTTCCCTTCAGACAGATGCACTCCGACTGTGAAAGAAACACCATTATTATTCGCCTTTTTAATTTTCTTGTTGTAGACCGTCTTTACATCTCCCCACGACACTTCTATGAGGTGCAGGGTGGAAGAGAAGAAGAAGAAGACCGTGGATCTGTTCTTTTCTCCTAAAATGGACCACCGGAGCCCACACTAACTTGAAAAGGGCAGATTACTAACTTTTTACTACAAGATGTGGCAGGATAAGATCACAAACTCTGATAATTTAGGGGAAAAGCGGCTATCACAACATAGGCTTTATATAAGGAGAAGGAGTCGAGGTTTTAACTGCACGGAAAACGGGTCACCCGTTTTTCTGCCAGTGAAAATCCCATAAAATGCAGATCACTGTCCCTTTCAAACAAGTGAAACAGACAGTAGTCCCCAAAAATCCAACAGCTGCCTTACGCATTTAGTGCATAGACAGCCGCCAAAAGTGCCAAAACACACGGTACATCACTAGAATTGCAGTCCAGTGTCGATAGAAGTAGCAGTCACGACAGACCAGCAGTTGTGCACACATTTATGCATAAGACGTTTCGCGGTTCATTTTAAACAACCCCCCCCCTCCCCCACCCACCCTTCCAAGTCTTTTTCTGAATATGCAGTTCACATGATAAATCTCAAGGGACACAGAGGAGTTCCACAGCTCACCCTGCTGCACCATGCACTCAACTCAGTAGCTGGTCGCCGAAACCTGATTTCGCATTTACTTTGTGCCTTGTCTGGAGTTGAATACGGCACTGTCATTACGAGCCGTAATAATGATGCGATTCCCTGCAGCTTTGTCAGCGTGGTATTTTACTACACAACTTTGTGCCTAACCCCATTTCGTTGTTGAAAAAACTAGGAATTTCCTACCTTCCTAACTCTTCTGTGTTTCTGCTGTGCTCTTTCTGAAAGAGTTTCAGTTTTTACGGCTTGAGCTAATTAATGTGGTCCAAACTTTTTCTCGTTGGCGCCGTCAGCTTCCAAGCTCATGGTTTTTCCTAGAGACTTTACTACAGTCTGGCCACAATTATCGCCTAGCTGAATTCATTGTCACAGAGATTGAGAAGGCGAGGACTCTAAAGAAAATCTTACAAGGAACGTTGGTAAGACAGTCCAGAGGTTCTCAACCAGATCCTATCCATGACAACCAAGAGGTTTTACGAGATAGAGCCGATTGAAGGATTTGACTGCGAGCCAGTGACACAACACGTCAGTGACGATGTTGATGAGTTAGTTGTCTTATAAGTCACCAACGCCCAAGCTTTTTCAAGACTCCTTAAGTAGTGGAGGATGATAAAGCGATTCTTACAGAATTATCTGTTTCAGAGGTGACTTCAAAATATGTTTAAATGATTCTTTGGACTTTCAAGGCGGATGTGGTCAAGGCCCTTTGGGAACAAGCTACGGAATCAGTAGAGAAACAAGATTATTGTTGCCTGGAGAGAATGAGGCCCCTGATTATAACCAGAGGGTCTGGCCGGCTCACTACACTCAGAGGAAAGCCAAGACGGACCTATAACCAGATCCTATCTTTATTCTGCATTTCATCTTTGTATTCTCTCTTTGTATCCATGTTTTATCTGTACCTTTCTTTTTTCAGTATGTGTATTCCTCTGTAACACAACTTTTTTTTTGTGTAAATTTCTCCTCTCTATGCCTGTTTTCTGCATATCTTCTGTGTGGTCCCCTTTTTAAGCTTTTCTTTTCTGTCTTCCATGTTTTCAGCATTCTTCTTCGTATTCCCCGTTTTCCGCATTTGTTCTTTTCTATTCCACTTTTCTGCCATTTCTTCTTTCTGTTCCACGTTTTCTGCCATTTCTTCTTTCTGTTCCACGTTTTCTGCAATTTCTTCTTTCTTTTCCACGTTTTCTACCATTTCTTCTTTCTGTTCCACGTTTTCTGCCATTTCTTCTTTCTGTTCCACGTTTTCTACCATTTCTTCTTTCTGTTCCACGTTTTCTGCCATTTCTTCTTTCTGTTCCACGTTTTCTGCCATTTCTTCTTTCTGTTCCACGTTTTCTGCAATTTCTTCTTTCTGTTCCACGTTTTCTGCAATTTCTTCTTTCTGTTCCACGTTTTCTACCATTTCTTCTTTCTGTTCCACGTTTTCTGCCATTTCTTCTTTCTGTTCCACGTTTTCTACCATTTCTTCTTTCTGTTCCACGTTTTCTGCCATTTCTTCTTTCTGTTCCACGTTTTCTGCCATTTCTTCTTTCTGTTCCACGTTTTCTACCATTTCTTTTTTCTGTTCCACGTTTTCTACCATTTCTTCTTTCTGTTCCACGTTTTCTGCCATTTCTTCTTTCTATTCCACTTTTTGTGTCATTTTTTTTTCTGTTCCACGTTTTCTGTCATTTCTTCTTTCTGTTCCTCGTTTTCTGCCATTTTTTCTTTCTGCTGCGAGTTTTCTGTAATTTTTTTCTTTCTATTCACGTTTCTGCCGTTTCTGCGTTCTATTCCAGGTTTTCTGCCATTTCTTCTCAGTATACCTTTTTGTTTTAAAGTACTCAATTTTTTTTTTGCATTTCTCCTCCATAGTAGAGGATTGATGCATTTCTTCTGTTATCATCTGTTTTCTGCCTTTCATTTCTGTCTGTCTGAGTTCCAGTGCTCAATTTCTGGGTTCTAAAAATAGACCTATTGGTATATACCATCATCATCATCATCATCCCATAACACTACGTGTCGTTGGGTCACCAGTTTCTGTTGACTGTCAGATCAGTTCTCTCCACCTTTGGCCCTCAGTTGCGATGGACTTCATGGTTGCATACCTCAGGCCTGTCCAGTCAGTCAGATTCTGTAACCAGGTCTTTCTTGGTCTGCCTCTTCTCCTGTTTCCCTCTACTGAGCCCTGCAGGATTGTTTTTGAGAGGCCGTTAGATCCTATTACATGTCCATACCATTGCATTTTTCACTTTTTCACTGTAGTTAAAAGGGGTTCATATTTGCCAAAGTGCTGTTTAATTTTATGGCGAACCTCTTCATTTGTGACAAGCATGTTGTAAAAGGCGATAAATTAGTGGCGTTTCCTTTTAAATCTGATTGCCCCTGCCTGAAAGGCTAGGAACAGTCTACACACAAATAAGCCAGATTTGTATAACGGATGTGCACGCAGAATTGAAGTTCTCTAACAATTCTTAAGCCCAGAAGTGGACAAACAATCGGAACTATCCACCATAGTTTACAACCTGCGAACGCTTAGGTGAAGAAGTATTTCCATTATTGCACGTCTTCTGTATATTTATCAAATTAATTTTAAAAAATTTGCAAACTGTTGTTTCTAATCAAAATTAGTTAGTTAGTTAGTTGGTTAGTTAGTTAGTTAGTTAGTTAGTTAGTTAGTTAGTTAGTTAGTTAGTTAGTTAGTTAGTAGTTAGTTAGTTAGTTGGGTTATCATCATTGCACTTCGGACATGTCCATAGGTGCTCAGATCCTCCCCCTCAGTATGAACCCCAACGTCCGATGGCTAATAGTACCAGTTCTAAGTTGAGTAACAAGTCTTCTGGTGTGTCTGGTGTGCGTCTCGTTTTTTGCTATGCCGATCTAAATTCCCAAGTCTGCCATTCTGGCGAGTGATGTGGATTCACTGACCCCAAAGTTTCTAAGCAAAATGCACCACACGAACCAATAATTGGCTTCCTGTGAGCTAAGGAAACACATGTTGAACAGGTAATCACTTATGTCGTCAGATAACGCAGAGTGGATTTTTTTAAAGGGGGTTCTGTTCTGGCACTAACTCAAATTTGTTCGTAAACGTTTTCAGTAGCACGCAGCTCACCGCATCTTATTCTGTAAAATTAAATGAATCGTGGTCACTTCGACGATTGGTAAAAGAATATTTAGAAACGGTGGAGATGGAGTTTTATGGGCTAAAGTTGTGAGTTTCCTGGAGAGATTAAAATAACGGGATAATAAGGGCGTCTTGAAACTGACAGACAAAGAGAACTGTCCTTTTCAGAAGGAGACAATCTACATTGTTTGGTCATGTTACCAGAGGGAGAAAACCGGTCTATTGCTTCTGGTTGTCCGGTGTTTATTACTTCTTTTTGTCCGGTGTCTATTGCTGCTGCTTGCCCAGTATCTATTGTTGCTGCTTGTCCGGTGTCTATTGCTGCTGCTTGTCCAGGGTCTATTGCTGCTGCTTGTCCGGTGTCTATTGCTGCTGCTTGTGAGGTGTCTATTACTTCTGCTTGTCTGGGGTCTATTACTGCTGCTTTTCCGATGACTACTGTTTCTGCTTGCCATGGGCCTTTAAGCCTCACAGGAAAGGAACAGTTTGCGATCCATTGCTTGATATGTAACATTGGTTGTTGTCATTGGATGTCGATGAAGAATGACTTTAATGTTACGAGTCCATCTTTGGCAGTAGTGACCTCTTGCTTCTTGTGTGGCTCCTGTTTTGGCAGTTGTTCTCCCTGCATTCTATCTTGTTGACTAAA
This sequence comes from Candidula unifasciata, assembly GCA_905116865.2. Taxonomy (NCBI): domain Eukaryota; kingdom Metazoa; phylum Mollusca; class Gastropoda; order Stylommatophora; family Geomitridae; genus Candidula; species Candidula unifasciata. The sequence goes on along the minus strand of CAJHNH020000264.1, from coordinate 165,768 downwards.
CCATTTAATCCTGTTTTTTTACCAGTTTAGCGCTGGCGTTGTTCTAACAGTCAGTCTGATAGTATCGTTTCTCACTCTCAATTTGTAATGTGTTATACTGTTTGAATAAATGCAGATTAACTAAGTTAAACCCTAGAGTTGGACGACAAATAATTTCGTCAAGTGAAATCCCTCTTCTAGAACGCTATATCATTGGTAGCCAGCAGTGTGCTGTGTACTTGTTTGCAATAATACGTGTTTCGTCCTTTATAGGACGAAATTTTTTGTTTTTGAAGCCCCACCCTGGCTTTTGCCAGGGGCCGCAATATAAGCAGGCCATAAATATGGCCAATTGTCTGAACGCGGTTTCTAAGACCTCTCCACGGCGGTCCTCATCCGCATGGTGGCACTTTGTGTCATCGGGTGTTTGTCACTTGTGTGGTGTCCTGGTGGGGTGGAAAGTCAGTTAGTCAGTCTGCTGTGTACAGACTCATTAATTTCTGCCCACGGAAATATATGTGCAGTGCAGTGCACTTTCTCAGTCAACCGCATTTTGATTGCCTATACCATAGTTACCCAAACTTGTTCTTAGTCGTGGCGACCTTTTTTAGTTGAAAATTTTTCCACGGCGACCTAACCTTAGTACAAGTAAGACTGTCGTACGTAAGAGATAAAAACAACTAAAACTCCTATATCTTCTTTATTTTTTTTTTTTTTTTTTTTCTTTATTAACATTAAACTACCAGTTCATGTGATAGATGAGCCTGTAAATCACTGCACATTTTCTCAAATCGTGGAATCAAACTGGACACGGCCACCCACATTTCCTTTTTCACGGTAATATTTGCTCCATACTTGCTGTTTATTACAACGACCAACGAAAACCCAGCTTCGCACAAATACGACGTCGAATATGGAATTAAAATCCGCTGAACCTTATCACTTATAAAGGGATATTCATCTGTTATTGAAATCCAAAATTCTGTCAATTCCATGCTGCCAAAGATAACTCGATAAAATTCGTTTCTTCTGTGGAAGAAAATTCAGACGGAGAACTAGTGTTAAATGAATCTTGAATGCATGTAAACTTATCGATATTTTCATTTTAAAAATATTTATCAAACCAGATAATTAGCTGTGATAAGTGCTCCCCAAACATGGTTTTCATATCTCGAGAAAGATCAAATTCATTCGCCATCAAAAATTGCAGTAAAAAACAATCTTCGCCTGTATCTTCATTGAATTTTCTTTTCTGTTTTGAAAATATTTCTTAAACCAGATATTAGCTGTGATAAGTGCTCCCCACGCATGGTTTTCATATCTCGAGAAAGATCAAATTCATTCGACGTCAAAAATCGCTGTAATATATTGGAAAACAATCTTCGCCTGTATCATCATTGAATTGTCTTTTCCATTTTGAAAATATTTATCAGACCAGATAATTAGCTGTGATAAGTGCTCCCCAAACATTGTTTTCATATCTCGAGAAAGATCAAATTCATTCGACGTCAAAAATCGCTGTAATATTGGAAAACAATCTTCGCCTGTATCATCATTGAATTGTCTTTTCCATTTTGAAAATATTTATCGAACCAGATAATTAGCTGTGATAAGTTCTCCCCAAACATGGTTTTCATATATCGAGAAAGATCAAATTCATTCGACGTCAAAAATTGCTGTAATATTGAAAAACAATCTTCGCCTGCATCATCATTGAATTGTCTTTTCCATTTTGAAAATATTTCTCAAACCAGATAATTAGCTGTGGTAAGTAACCCACCCACCCCCAAATGATTTTTATATCTCGAGAAAGATCAAATTCATTTGACGTCAAATATTGCTGTAAAAGTAGAAAACAATCTTTGCCTGCATTTTCATTGAATTTTTTTTTAGTTAATTTTTCCTTGTGTGTGTGTGTGTGTGTGTGTGTGCGTGCGCGTGCGTGCGTGTGTGCGCGCGTGCGTGCGTGGGTGCGCGCGTGTGTGTATGTAAAAGCTGATATTTTCCCGTTGATTTCAAAAGGTGGATGTTTTTTTCCCCGCAGAGAGCGAATAAGAAGAATTCAGCTTTTCAAAAATGTCGCATATAAAATTTACCATATTCACCCCATATTCTAGTACCCTATCCAGTGCAGGACTCCGGTGCTTTGACGCAAGCGCTTCTCTATGAATAATGCAATGGGTCCACGGTTCATTCGGAGATTTGCTTCGCACAAGCGCCTGTAACCTCCAGAGCAGCCTGACATGGAGCGAGCTCCATTGGTACAAACACCAACGATTTTAGGTCAATTCAAATTATTTACACATATGAATGTATTAAGCATCTCGAACATGTCCTGAGCTTTCGCTCAGCAGGTCTTCTATAATGTTATTCATCATCATCATCATAAACCACTTCTGACGTTAAGCTACGTGGGGAGAAATAATTTGCGATCCAGTGCACGTTGGCTACCACTGGCTATTGTCATGCCGTGAAAGCGTAGAGTGCCTTTAATGTTGTCGATCTATGCTTTCCGCGGCTGTCCTCTTGCTCTTGTAGCTGATCTTCTGAGATGTAGTGCTTGTGATGGTATTTGATCTTGCTGCATTCTGACCAAACCTCTTGATCTGCTGTTTCTCGATGAATCTTGGATGGTTAAGTTGGCTTCTTTTCTCAGGCACCTCAACTCGCAGGTGGTGATTTTGCGTATATGGGCGTTAGATAGTATCCAATGTAATGTTATCGCCATCTATAAACCGTACATAGCATATCAAATGAGCAGCCTTATTCTTCTGAGTCCACCGGAAGAGGTAAATGCTTTGTGGCGCTTTACAACATGGCTGCGATATTTGCACTTCTCGGCCGCACACCCACTTGTGCAGACGTTAGTTTCCGTGTTAGCTTTTCTGGTAATTAATACAAGAAGTGAGGAGAAAGAGGACAGCTATCAGCATATCGGCATCTGCCGCTGACATTTTCCCCCCAATACCCGTAGCTGTCAGTCAGCTGGCTGTATTTAATTATAAGCAGGCCTGTTCCTAATTCATAACCTTAGGCAAGACTTCACAAACATCAATAGGGAGATATGGTGCTTCTGTGTCAAGTAATGATTTTCGGGGTGGGTCCACGGTGGCCAAGTGGAAAATCAGTTTGCCACGTGTTCCTTATTTCCGTGGTTCATTTCTCCGACGCATCAATTAGTTAACCACAGCAACTGTAACGGACATAAGTGAGAGGGTGGTGTGGGTGGGTTTGGTGAGGAGGGGCGGGGGATTACCTATCAGCAACCTAACCAGCCTGTGTCCCTGCTTACCAGTCAAACAGCTAGCTAACCGGCAACCACGCCCATCTTGAGCTATTTACAGGTCCTTCCAACTAATCACATGACATTACAGAAAGGAGTCCCTACTTAACAGTCTTTATTGTTATATTTAAATAGCACCCTTATTTATCTTAAAAATGACGTATAGTTCTATAAAATATGTCGAAAAGTATTGAAACTAGTTTAATTTGTGTATTCATCTCCTCGATAAAAACTTTTAACAGAGACTACATTCTTGCACAAGAACGGGAATCCCTGTTGACCCAGTTGGCCTACAAATAAAGAAGGCCGTGCCAGCAACAAACTAGCCAGTCAGATAACACGTCAGCTGACCAACCAGTTGTCTGATCTGGCAGCCGACTAGTCAGCCAACTAGTTAGCCAACCAGTCACCCAGCCTGCCATACATATTGTAAATGTAATACTGTCTATGATGGAGCGTCAGATGAAAACCTTAAAAAAATAAATCACGGTAACCATTCTATTGTGGTTTAACCTGTCGATATTAAGTAGGGAGACAGTGTTTATCGCATAACATTTTTAAAAAACCGGATAACTAGAACACTGCTCCTCTTTTTGGTGCATGTCAAAAGTGGTGCAGCCATGTTTAAATCGTCGTTGTGACGTCCCGTATTCATCTGCACCGTGTTGTCACGTGCTTAACACACTTGACTCGCTTGACAATAATATTGACCGGTTGCAAGAAAGTAGCATGGTTATTCTAGTTTCTTTCACACTTGTATTGCTTTTATATCAAGCCGCCATTTACTGATTTTCTGTGTATGCCCATGCGATTTCCCTAACCTAGATATTCGCGTCGGCAGTCAGTACTGCGGAAGGTTCAAAATGGACTAATGTGGAATGCGTGGATACCACGCATCAGAACGCCAACATTGCAGGGAATCACGTGGATACACTGTTCTTGATATGCAGGAGTGCGAGGGAATGAAAGAGCGGATTATCTGGCTACAAATGCGAAAGCTACGGGGACATTCGTATCGGACAAGGGAGATATTCTGAAGACCATATATAAACGGCTTTTGGCAGAAGACATGAGATTCGATGAAATAACATTGGCAAGAATTTTTAAACGATAAAGTAAGTGTGGATCCGGCAAGGAGAGATCGGCGCTTGTATAGTCACTGTGTTACGGGAACAGTTAGCATTTACACCTTACGTCATTTGCTGCGGGAGACGGAGCATCTATGGGTATGCCCGGTGTGCTATCATGTCGATTCTTAAATCAGTAAAACATATTGACGTAACCTGTATGTATACATATGTCTGGCTTGCGTATGCTTAGCCTCGAAAGTTGACATAATTTGTTGAGTTGAGTAAAGAAATTACATCACAGCACTCGGGGCATTCCCATGCATTCTCCGTCCTCATCTTCATCAGCCAGCGCAGAGTTCCAATACTGATGGTACCGGTCACAATATGTCCATCTTGCCTTTCGTCTGAGTGTAGTGAGTCATTAAACAGGCATCTGAGTTTAAATATCTGGGAACTACATTTACCGAAGATGGGAAATTGGATGAAGAAATTGACATTAGATGCAGTAAAGCAAACCAAGTATTGGGACAGCTAGCCCCCCTCTTACAGCATAAGACAATCCCAATCAGCACAGAGACATTTTATTCAAAGCATATTTATTCCAACTCTGTGCTACCAGTGCCAGACATGGTCGCTCACAACAAACCATAAAAGAAAATTACTAACCACGGAAATTAGATGTCTGAGAAGGGCTGTAGGAGTGACCATAAGAGATAAGATCAGGAATGAGATCATAAGAGAACAAGTCGACACAGAACCAATTCTGGATTACATACAAAGACAGCAAGTGAAATGGTTTGCCCACTTAGAGAGAATGCCTTGTGACACCATACCATACAAAGCATACATGGAAAGAGAAGAAGGACGTAGAGCACGGGGTAGACCAAGAACAACATGAAAGGATAACATCAGAGAAACTCTACAACATCACGATGTGCCTATGGTCGAGGCAGCCAGAAGAGCTAGAAACAGAACCTTATGTCTCCCTTGACACCCACAGCGGTAAAAGAGGAAGTGAAGAAGAAGTAGTGAGCCGACTAGACCCTGTGGTTATACCCAAATGCCTCATTCTCTCTAGGCCATATTAACTTGTTGACATAATATTATAGTGTAATTCTCCACGACTCCACGTCGCCAGTTGTCAGATATCGATCGACTAAAGCAGCAGTTCTCACCCTGTGGGTCGAAATCCCTTAAGGGGGTCGAACGATCCTTTCACAAGGGTCGCCAAAGACAATCGGAAAACACATACTCACTGAAGTTATGATGTTAGTAGAGGTTAGAACCCTTTTCTCGCGCCTATGGGGGTATTGGGTATATAGGGCTAGCTGGTGAGTGATGTGGTCAGCATTAGACCGGCCGCCTTTACTTCCCTGGACTTTACCTAGTACGCACTTATGCTGGATCGACCTGGGAACCAAGGTCATTTTGGAGAAAAAAAATCTGGCCCTGTCAGGACCCGAACCTACGACCTTCCGATCTGCAGGCGAGCGTCTAGCCGCTGGACCACGGCGCCTGCCGAAGTTCTGAAGTAGCACAGAAAATAACTGTATGGGTATGGGGTCACCACAACGTGAGGAACTGTATCAAAGGGTCGCGGCATTAAGAAATTTGAGAACCCCTTGACTAAAACCACGTTTTTAGAAGGGGAAAAAGTAGCATGCTGCAATCCTGACCGAATAAACACGTTGCAGGTGACGAGCTCTGGGACAAGAAACGAATAGTCTGGGGAATCGGCGACGGTAAAGAGAGACTTTACAACGAATGTTGATGAAAGAGGTCAGAGGTGACGCACTGGATTCAGTACAGGTTAACGAATGTCTTCTATCCTTGCGCTGAAAGCAGCACTAGCGTGGAAGATAGACGCTCCTCTACTGTTCCGAAGGTCTTACGTTCGACTGCAACTTCATTCACATCTGGCTACCTCCTTCTCTTGTTTTTTCGTTTTCTTCTCTTTCTTATTTCCTCCGCCCTCTTTTTTCTCATCCTTCTCTTCCTTCACCTCTCCCTCTTTCTTACCTTCTTCTTCTATTTTTATAAAACAGATAAAACATCAGAGCGTTAATTAAAATTTCTTCTTCTTCTTCTTCTTCTTCTTCTTCTTCTTCTTCTTCTTCTTCTTCTTCTTCTTCTTCTTCTTCTTCTTCTTCTTCTTCTTCTTCTTCTTCTTCTTCTTCTGCTGCTGCTGCTGCTGCTGCTAATACTACTGATACTACTACTACTACTACTACTACTACTACTACTACTACTACTACTACTACTACTACTACTACTACTACTAC
>CAJHNH020000264.1:126654-156654 GCA_905116865.2 Candidula unifasciata | reverse complement strand
TTCGCATACGCATTCTGGGTTATTTCGTTTTGTATTATAACTTGTATATTCATACTTTTCCCCTCATTACGTACTTTTTAGTTTCATGTTCACCTCACTTTTTTATTAGCTCTGTTGTTTTGCCCGTTGAGTTTTCTAGTCACTGTTTGTGCTGTAGTAGTCCGTTGATAAAGGCTTTGGTCGAAACGTTCGGTTGTGTTTGTTTTCGTCTTTTCCATTTCCTCTGTTAAGTTTTCTAGTCACATGTTGTGTTATATTTCGCATTTCTTGCAGTCAGCTCAATAACAGTCACCCCCTATCTACGGCATCTTTTGTTGTATCGCGTCCGGTGTATACTGCTGTAACATTTAAATACAATGAAGTAACTAAACGAATCCTTAACAAGTGAAATACAAATACCGCCACTTTGAAAAGCAACTGTCTGTTTTAGCAGGGCAAACACAAGTTCACTATCATGTTCTTCAGCCCAGAACTTTGTAACCAACAGATCCGATTTTTTTTTGCCTTTCTAGGCCTTAACCGCCCGGCTCTCTAGCGTAGTTGGCTAACACGGATTGCGCTGTGACCGGGTGACGAACTCCTTGCGGTCCGGGTTCACTCCCGGGGGTAGGCAGAAAAGCCACATTTCTCCCAGATTTACGGTATTAACAATGGAATCAAGGCCGAAAGGTTGCGATATCCATAATACCGAGCTTAAGGGTTAACAACTCATGGCTTCTGGATACTAAAACAAACAACAAACTAGCCCTTAGCCAACTCACGCCAAGTCGTTCTAGCCTTTGCTATCAGATGCAGCTCTCCCCAGGTCGTCCCCATCTTTAATGTTCCTTTGGGCTCCATGCAGCGCGAAGTGCAAAGACATTCTTATTATATTTTTCTCAGCGTGTGTCCTATCCAACGCCAGCGGCCTTTCTTCACCTCTTGGTCCACTGGAAACTCCCTAATTAGTCATCATTTATTGTATGTTTGTTAGGGAGCAGTCAGTCTCCTCATGTGCCCACAACCAATGGGGCCTTGGAACAAGCGCGGATTCAGTTGTGGTTGGTATATTGTGTTGTGGGTAACAGCTAGGCTGTGATATCTGGGTCAGTCGACCCAGTCCGTAAGATTTCCGCAAATCATTAGTTAATCGCATGTTATAGTATGCTTGTTAAGGAATGTCGGCGTCTGTGACCTAGGCTTTGCGAACACTCTTTGTAATGCCGGTGTGCCGGGTTCGATCCCAGTTGAAGGCGATTTGGCAGCGGAATGTTATGCATTGGTTTCGGCTATTCGTTTAGGAAGCAGTGGCAAACTACTGAACGTGTGATTTGCCTACAAAAACCACAACAGAAAGAAAAAAAGTTGATGGTTAGTTCTGCAACGTCCTGTAAAGGATAGGCAACTTGTTAAGGAGTTCCGCGGTGCCCACCCACAGTGTTCTACTTGAGCATGTCCTCTGAGGCTGAGCCATTCGGAAAGTCGTGCACCGTTGTTGATCGTCAAGTGCCTTGCCGACTGGCGTTGGCGATACTGCACATCCCAATCTTAGCGATCTTCATTTATCTGAATCAGAGAGATAGATAGATAGATAGATAGATAGATAGATAGATAGATAGATAGATAGATAGATAGATAGATAGATAGATAGATAGATAGATAGATAGATAGATAGATAGATAGATAGATAGATAGATAGATAGATAGATAGATAGATAGATAGATAGATAGATAGATAGATAGATAGATAGATAGATAGATAGATAGATAGATAGATAGATAGATAGATAGATAGATAGATAGATAGATAGATAGATAGATAGGCAGGCAGGCAGGCAGGCAGGCAGGCAGGCAGGCAGGCAGGCAGGCAGGCAGGCAGGCAGGCAGGCAGGCAGGCAGGCAGGCAGGCAGGCAGGCAGGCAGGCAGGCAGGCAGGCAGGCAGGCAGGCAGACAGACAGACAGACAGACAGACAGACAGACAGACAGACAGACAGACAGACAGACAGACAGACAGACAGACAGACAGACAGACAGACAGACAGACAGAGAGAGAGAGAGAGAGAGAGAGAGAGAGAGAGAGAGAGAGAGAGAGAGAGAGTGAGTGAGTGAGTGAGTGAGTGAGTGAGTGAGTGAGTGAGTGAGTGAGTGAGTGAGTGAGTGAGTGAGTGAGTGAGTGAGTGAGTGAGAGAGAGAGAGAGAGAGAGAGAGAGAGAGAGAGAGATCCCAAGCGCGCAAAAGTTTGAATCATACAGATAATGAAGAAAAGCCATTGAATTGCTTAGGACCTAATAACAGTATACAAATAAAGCCAGTGAATTGGAAAACGAAAAGCATTTGAAAAGTAAATTATGACTAAAGAATAAATAAAAAAGACACATTTATGTTTTTAAAGACTTTTGTATGTTTTTTGTTTTGTTCGGCAGTTAGCGCGTGGTTGGTTCACGCGTGTTTTCATTTGTGTGGGTGTGTGTGTGTGTGTGTGTGTTTAGTTGGTGGTTGTTTCTCCTTTCTCTCTCCACCCTCTATGTCTCTCTCTTTCTCTCTCTCTCTCTCTCTCTCTCTCTCTCTCTCTCTCTCTCTCTCTCTCTCTCTGTCGTTTTCACTTTCTACATTTCTTTGTGAGTGCTCGATAATGTCTCTCTCCCTCTCTTGTGTTTGTGTTTATGTGTGTGTGTGTGCTTGTGTTTTTTCTTTTTGTCTTATCCTCTGTTTATGAACCTGTCTTTCCATCCCCATCCTTCTCATTTGCTGCTTGGCTTTCTCTCCCACTCTCTATCTGTTGTTTTCTGTCCTCTCCTCTGTCTGTCTGTCTACCGTCTCTCCTTACCCCTCCCTCTCTTGCTGTCTGTGCTCACATATGTCAACCTGATGAAGAAAATGCAAGTCACACAGAATAGGGTAATACAAATTAGAGCATTCATCGTCTCTTTTCCCAAAAATATGCAAGTTATTCTCTTGGAGGCCTTGTATGACCCAGGCAGTTGATGCCATTAACAAGACAGGCGATCGTGCCCGCTAGCACTCGATGGAATTAATTAACAGGAAAAGTTGATAAGTAGGACAAATTACTCGATATGGGCGAAGAAATAATTTGTTGGTCTAATGATGTGTCCAGTTAACGATTTGTTGAGGGAGAGTCCAGCTTGTGTGTTGGTGTAGATATATTCGAATCATCACTGAATAGACAGTGGCTAATCCGCAAACATATAAGTATGTTACCAGGGTCCTTCATCATCGTCATCATCATCATCATCATCAAGTGTCTTGCTAGCTGGCGTAGGCGATCATGCGTGTCCACAGATCTTGGTCTTTGATGTTCTGGATCAATTCCATTGATGATATTCCTCTATGCCACTGTCTTAAGCCATCCCCCATAATTTCTCTTGGTCTGCCTCTGCCTCTTCTACCAGTGATCTTTCCAGTTGTCACGATATTGTCCAATGCTCCTTTTTCATCACATGACCAAAAAACTGTGTCTCCCTCTCATTATTGTATATAATGTTCTACTTTTACTAGCAATTTCCATTCAATCATTATTAGTTTTTATCAAGAACCACAATTCAGTTGCTTCCAAACTCCTTTTAATATCAGGATCTGTTTAGCCTTGGGACGGTTAAAAAGAAGCAGCTTTATACATCAAGCAAAAAGAATATGTAGGCAAACTCCTGACCTTCCAGAAATTGGTTGTCCGCTTAACTGTATTCCAGAACAAACTCCATGGAGAGAGAAATGCAAACTAACAGTACAAATCCAGACAAATGTGAAAGGAATATTTGACAAGAAAGAACAAGATAGTGTACAACGCAAAATGGCCACCCTCAGTTATATTGATGAAGAATACCCACAAGAACAATGGGTCAGAGTCTATATAGATACGTCCGCAGAAAGTGCAGTTAAAAATGGTGGTGCTGGAGTGTACGTAGAATTTCCAGATGGTACTAGGGATAAATCCAGCGTACCAACCGGAAAGTACTGCCATAACTATGATGCAGAAACTCAGGCTATCAAGATAGCAACAGAGAAACTGCTAAATAACAGTCTTGGCTCACAGTATGTAGTAATGCTGACAGATGCAAAATCAGTACTTGAAGCACTCCAGTCTAGGAAACTACCAGAATTGCAAACACTGCTGAAACAACTTAGCCTTCAGCAAAGAGTTGTAATGCAGTGGATACCATCACATTGTGGAGTGCCTGGAAATGAGAAAGCTGATCAACTGGCAGGAGAAGGTGCGACAAAAGTGCAGCCGGATGTACCAGTCACATACCACCAAAAGAAAGGAATCATTAAATCAATCAGGAAACCACCAGCCCCAGCACAAGACGACTATTTTATTTTGGACAGATCAGAACAAGTCATTATCCTCCGCCTCAGAATAGGGCACAACCGATTACGTAACCACAAAATTCAAGATAGGCGTATCAGCCACGTGCACTTGTGGAAAGGTGCCCCAGACAGCAGAGCATGTACTCCAGGACTGCACCGAATTTGACACATTAAGGCAAACCTTTTAGCCAGAAAGAACAACAGTGGAACGTAAACTCCATGGACCACTGAATGAACTAACAACGACAGTGAAATTTATACAAGAGACAAAATTGCTGATATAGACAGCTTATTTCAGGCGAACGAAAGAAGAAGAAGAAGGATCTTCACAAGAAGGACGTACATGTAGGCACTGTACCTACCATGTCTTTTGGTGTAGCGACTAGACGCTCGTCTGACGGTCTGGAGGTCTGAGGTTCAAGTCCCCATGAAGATGGATTTCCCTCTAAATGTGACATTGGTTCACATGTCGACCCATTCTAAAATAGGTACTAGGTAATGTCCCGGGAAGCAAAAGCGGCTAGCATAATGTTTATAATAATACCAATCGAGTGCATTTGCGAGGTGGGCATGTAACAGCGGTAATCGCCGCTTTTACATCCCACTGCCAACGAAAAAATGAAGTTACTACTGTATTTATTGTTACTGTTTTTTACAAAAATGCCACTCGGTTTATGCCCCATACATAGCAAAGTTAGCGTTTGACGTCACATACATAGCAAAGTTAGCGTTTGACGTCACATACATAGCAAAGTTAGCGCTTGACACCCCATACATAACAAAGTCAGCGCTTGACGTCACATACATAGCAAAGTTAGCGCGCTCTGCCTGCTTATGCCCGCCCGTGTGTCACCGGGGCCGTCACGGAAAGCTAAAAATTGTGACACTGCAAGCTACCAGGCATGTCGTAAGAGGCGACTAGGGGTAGGATTGGGCTTGAGGTTGGTTACCTCATCCTGTAAAAAACAGTGGCCACAACAAACCAACCAACCATGGATAAGTCAAAAAGAAAAGCAAGTAAAACACTGCCAACCAAGATAAGCTGAGGTTCTTCATGTAGAAGAAGTATGACACGGTGTGGAGAAAGCCGAAAGGAGTCCGGATCGTCGACATGCCTCCTCTTACCTAGGAAAACCTCCAGAATTGGCACCTCTGAATGTCTTTGCATTGGAACCCCCGGGGGCATAGGAATAAAGGAAGGCCAAAACACACATGGAGAAGAGGAGCTGGAGAATAAAGTTAAAAAGATGGGGAGTACATGGGGAGAGCTGCATGCGATAGCAAAGGATAGAACGGCGTGGGTTGAGGGCCTATGCTCCATTGGGGGCTAGAAAGGCAGAAGAAAAAGAGGAAGCCTGTTTATGCCACTCATGCAAAAACTATAACGTGTGAACGCTTCAATTACTATCACTACGAACGAACGAAGGAACTTTATTTTCAAAGGATCACAGATTAGGCCTTCTTCCTCCTCCTGACGAGTCGGCTCTCAGTCAGTTTACACCATGTTGTCTTTTGTCGCGCCATCTCTTGCAGCTACCTCACATTCTCCCCATAATATTTACCCTCAACTCTTCTCCATGTTTATTTCCACACACCCGTGCGTCTCTCGTTTCTTTTCCATGTTTATTTCCACACACTCATGTGTCTGTGGTCTCTTCTCTATGTTTATTTCCACATACCCTTGTGTCTCTCGTCTCTTTTCCATGTTTATTTCCACACACCCATGTGTCTGTGGTCTCTTCTCTATGTTTATTTCCACATACCCATGTGTCTGTTATCTCTTCTTCATGGTTATTTCCACACGCCCGTGTGTCTCTCGTCTCTTTTCTCCATGTTTTTTTTCCACACACTCATGTGTCTGTGATCTCTTTTTCATGCTTATTTTCACACACCCTTGTGTCTCTCGTCTCTTTTCCATGTTTATTTCCACACACCCATGTGTCTGTGGTCTCTTCTCTATGTTTATTTCCACATACCCATGTGTCTGTTATCTCTTCTCCATGTTTATTTCCACACGCACTTGTGTCTGTGATCTCTTCTCCATGTTTATTTCCACACACCCTTGTGTCTGTGATCTCTTATGCATGTTTATTTCCACACACCCTTGTGTCTGTGATCTCTTTTCCATATTTATTTTCACACACCCAAGTGTCTCTTGTCTATTTTCCATGTTTATTTCTACACACTCATGTGTCTGCGATCTCTTTTCCATGCTTATTTCCACACACCCGTGTGTCTGTGATCTCTTTTCCATGTTTATTTCCACACACTCATGTGTCTGTGATCTCTTATGCATGTTTATTTCCACACACCCTTGTGTCTGTGATCTCTTTTCCATGTTTATTTTCACACACCCAAGTGTCTCTTGTCTATTTTCCATGTTTATTTCCACACACTCATGTGTCTCTCGTCTCTTCTCCATGTTTATTTCCACACACCCGTGTGTCTGTGATCTCTTTTCCATGTTTATTTCCACACACTCATGTGTCTGTGATCTCTTCTCCATGTTTATTTCCACACACTCATGTGTCTGTGATCTCTTCTCCGTGTTTATTTCCACACACCCGTGTGTCTGTGATCTCTTCTCCATGTTTATTTCCACACACTTATGTCTCCTGTTGCTTCCAGTCAACTGTCAATCTAGCTAAGACCGTTCTGGAAACTGGAAACTGGATAAAGAAAACACAAATTTCAAATTTGGTCCTATTTCAGCGACCTGCAGACCTGCTTTATTGAGGACAGTTTCTTTGCTGTCTGATTTTTGTAACTTTACTCAGACTTGTATTCATCGCCCCCCCCCCCCCCATTTTACTTTTCATCTTTCTACTCTGGAATTGTTCATGTCGGTATTCAGATGTAATTATGTAATCAGGCAGTCTGCATCATCACTACACACTGAACCCAATGGACCATAGATGCTCGGATCTCCTTCTCAGTAAATCCAGCAGCGAATTGCCGCTGGCGACATTGGTTCTGTGTTGGTTTATTCTTCTTCTTTGGTCTTCTGCCTAGTGCTGCTGTCTGGCCTTTTCACCTGCTGTTCTTGATTTTAAAAAAAAAGTATCCGAAAAAAAAAAAAAACTTTATGAGAGATGTCGAAGGTGCAGAATTGGATTCCATCCTTGATATATAAAATGTTGCACATGATTTAACGTAACTGATATTACTATGCAATTTTTTTGTATTTTTGAAGAACCACCATGGCTTCTGCCGGCGGCCCTGAATATAGCCGGGCTATAAATATGGCCTAGCCATAGATGTGGACTAACGGCTGAACGGGGTTTCTGGGACTTCTCCATGAGTGATCCTCATCCACATTGTGGCACTTTGTGTCACCGGGTGTTTGTCGCTTGTGTGATGTCCTGGTTTGGTACAACTACCAACCTACCGGAATTGAGAAAAAGACCGCGAGCTCTCTGTGATGTATAAACGACACAGCAGAATGATGAGAATGATGTTGATTTAATACCAACGACGTTTCTAAATCCACTAATATGTTACATGTGGAGTTTTTTTTAAAGCATTTATGAAACATAAATTCCTACAGCCTCGTCAAGATTTTAATAAATCAATCATACGGGCAGTTAATGTTGCATGGCTTCAACAACAACAAAAAAAAAAAAAAAACTGTTTGTGAATCTGGACCCAAAAAAAGATGTTTGGCCAGTTCCCTAACAGGACGCCAGCTCCGATTCAATGAATCGATAACCGCTTGTGTTTTACATGCTAATTTGCGAAAAGCCTATGCCTGTATGTGTTGAACTGTAAACTTGTAGCAAGGGTTAGATCCCTTTCATCTGTAAACTAGAGCTCAATGGCTCGACAAAATCAACTTTGTTCGAACTCACTTGTACTTCTCTGTGAGTCCCAGGGGGTTTAGCATCACAGGCCCGAGGGGTAGTCAAGAAAGACCTAAAATCGGCGCATCTTGCATTCATTGGGCTTCTAGGTAGGAATCTATGAACGTATGACGCGTTCCTTGGGACTCAAAGAGTTAACACTGTATAAAAAAAAACACACACACACACACATGGAAGGATGTGATGAACAGAACAACCATAAAGAAAAGCATAGAAAATACAACTCATGCAAGCAAAAGACTTCAGGTTTCTAGGGAGCATAATAGCATTCGGGAGCCGCGATTTGCGCGGCGTCTTGACGTTCCGGTTCGCAGGTGTTAGGTTTAAACGTGCATCATCAAGTCAAACATTTTTTTTTTCAACAAGACATTGGCTGCTAGGTCGACCCAGCCTAAAGTGGGTACCGGGGGAAGTCATGAGAAGTAAAAGCGGCCGGCGTAATGTTGAGCACACATACCACAAATATAACCGGAGACTATTGACAGCTTCGGCTAGCTAGCAGCTGGTTGAACGTGGTTAAGGTTTTGATTTTTTTCTTAAAAGGAATTGGAATTGGAATTTGCCGTCTATTATTTTTACAACCTTTCGTTTCAGTTGGCTCAGTTTGTTTCTGTTGTTCTCTGGCCCATGAAATCAGATAATTGCCTGCGGATGATAGTTACTGGAGATCTATTAAAATCGATATGACACAGTAAGAACAGAATGTTTCTCGAGCGTCTTAGATGCTATTGTTAATGAATCTTCTGTGTGCAGGCTCTGAGCTTTGAAATGGTCTTTGAATCCTTGCCTCACGGGATGCATTATTCTGCTTAGGCGCAACATGCAATTAACCTTCTCTTGTAGATCAGTGAATCCTAAGTTAGTTCAGCGTTGTAGAGGGCATGGGGTGAATGACCATTGTAGGATGAGGAAGGGCTGTACGGTGGCAAGTTTTGAACGGAAGTTTTCAGATGCAAAGTGTTGGTGGAAGTTGCTGATGCTGCGTAATTGTTGGAGAAAAAGTGATGATACAAGTTGCTGACGGTGAAGAATTGTTGGAGAACAAGCGATGATACAAGTTGCTGATGGTGCAGAATTGTTAGAGAACTAGTGATGATACAAGTTGCTGACGGTGAAGAATTGTTGGAGAACAAGCGATGATACAAGTTGCTGATGGTGGAGAATTGTTGGAAAACAAGCGATGATACAAGTTGCTGATGGTGCAGAATTGTTAGAGAACTAGTTATGATACAAGTTGCTAATGGTGGAGAATTGTTGGAAAACAAGGGATGATACAAGTTGCTGATGGTGCAGAATTGTTGGAGAACTAGTGATGATACAATCTGCTGATGGTGGAGAATTGTTAGAGAACAAGCGATGATACAAGTTGCTGATGGTGGAAAATTGTTGGAGAACAAGGGATGATACAAGTTGTTGATGGTGGAGAATTGTTGGAGAACAAGCGATGATACAAGTTGCTGACGATGGGCTAACAATACTTTACCGCAGCGATTCTCAAACTGAGTGCCGCAGCACTTAGGGGTGTCGCAGCACCCAGGGGTACCGCGAGCGTATGTCAGGAGTGCCGCAGCAATAATCAATAATTTTTCCAAATCTGCTTGCACTTTTTATTTTTAAAGTATTCAAACCGCTTCAAAGGTAGGTGTGCCCCGAAATATTTTTTTTTTCCTGATGAAAAAAAATTTGAGAAACTCTACGGTAACGTATTAACGGTTAGCCCAGTTTGGTGACGTCAACAGCATGACCCTTCAGCTGAAGCAGGGCTTGGTCTCGCGCTACAGGATGTTTCTATGCCTAGGAAAAAGAAACATTTCACCAACGCTGTTACACACGCAACTCCAGCTGTGCTTTTTGCTTGTTCTTCAGCTGTGTGCAGCAGTGTAGTGTAGAATTAAAGTAAAGGTCCCTTTTCCACGCCTTTAGACGTGTAGGGCATATAGGGCTAGACCTATATTTTTATAGACCAATCTGCACAAAATGGGTGATGTAGTGTCATGTAAAGCATATTATAAAAATAACAATGGTTTTCATTTTAAATTTTTATTTTAAGTTTATATATATATATATATATATATATATATATATATATATATATATATATATATATATATATATATATATATATATATATATATATGGCAGCTGGTCTAGATGAGAGAGCTCCGACAGGCGGACAGAGCACTGCTCTTCTGATCCGGCAGCTTATGCAGCCTGCCTCGTTCCAATCGTACTGGTGTTACCTTTCCTTTTGAGTAAACAAGGCAGGTCGAGGAAGGGATCATTACGCATGGGCAACATATGGTCTCTACAAAACTGCCCAGGCTTTGTGCTGTGGAGAGGAGGAACCTCTCGAGGCCGACCTCTACTACGATATAAAGATGTGTGCAAGCGAGACATGAATGATACAGGTATTGAGGTGGACTCATGGGAACAAAATGCCATGGACCGTGTTGTGTGGAAAGGGCATATCAGAAAGGAAATGAGAGTGAAGGAAGAAATCATTGCAGAAAGAATGAGAGATGAGCGTCTCAAAAGAAACGGATTAAACACAAATGTTGACAACAATAGTCCTGAAATCCCATGCTATCATTGTGGACGACTTTTCTTGACACTGGCGGGTCTTGCTAGTTACACGCGCCATCGAAATGGGTTGTGAATCTCATGGCTCCTCTTAGCGCAATAAAACACTATCGTCTGGAAAGACGGAAAGGTGCCAATGATATATATATATATATATATATATATATATATATATATATATATATATATATATATATATATATATATATATAATCAGAATGCACAGAATGCTGCAGATAGAAGAACGCATGATTACAGTAATACGTTAGTTAACCGTCACTCTGACGAGAATAAGGCACCTGGGTGAAACTAGAGGGTCTGGCCGACTCACTACACCCAGAGGAAATCCAAGACGGACATGTAACCAGATTGTTAACGGTACTGTCAGTATTGGAACTCTGCGCTGGCTGCTGAAAATGAGGACGGGGCATGCATGGGAATGCCCTGAGTGCTTAACTCAACTCAGCTTCGTCAGTTTCTGTTATCTATCACCGTCTTTAAAAAAGTGTTTATCTTTAAACACACAATAGCTTTAAATTAACTTCGGTTTATAGCATTACGCTACATTACTGTGCATTACAACTCTTATGTAGAAGTTAAGATTGACGCTAAATTACTGTGCATTACACCTCTTATGTAGAAGTTAAGATTGACGCTACATTACTGTGCATTACAATTCTTATGTAGAAGTTAAGATTGACGCTACATTACTGTGCATTACAACTCTTATGTAGAAATTAAGATTGACGCTACATTACTGTGCATTACAACTCTTATGTAGAAGCTAAGATTGACGCTACATTACTGTGCATTACAACTCTTATGTAGAAGTTAAGATTGACGCTACATTACTGTGCATTACAACTCTTATGTAGAAGTTAAGATTGACGCTACATTACTGTGCATTACAACTCTTATGTAGAAGTTAAGATTGACGCTACATTACTGTGCATTACAACTCTTATGTAGAAGTTAAGATTGATTTTAAAAAAAATGTAATGCATAATGTATGTTTTATTCGATTTAGGGGATTGATTTTTCATTTTTATCCCAAATCCGCACTGAAATCACGTTACTCTACATATGAAATACGCGATTTCTGTTATCCGTCAATTCGGATTTCCGTCACAGGCCTGGTCCAGATGGTGACGGTTATTCAAAGTTTTAGAGTATTGGTAAACCGGTAAAAAAAGTAAAGGAAGTAAAGGACTCTTTCCACGCATTTAGGCATATAGGGCTAGACCTATATTTTTATAGACCAACGGCACAAGATGGGTGATGTGGTCAGCATCACGCCGGCCGCCTTTACTTCCCGGGACTGCACCCGGTACCCACTCAAGGCTGTGTCGACCTGGGAGCCAAGGTCATTTTTTTAAAAAGAAAAGTCCGGCTCCGCCAGGGAGCGAACCCACGACCTTCCGATCCGCGGCGCGCGTCTAGTCGCTCTGCCACGGCGACTCCCGGTAAACCGATAACCACGGACAAAATCAGCATAGTTCAGTATCAAATAAAAGGCAGTAATGCGGCAGTAATTTTGACGTTCCTGGTGAGTTTATGCAGATGACCCCACAACCGTTTCTCGGAGATGTGGGTTTAATGACAGGGGAAACCCAGCGTGTGGTCTGTGTCTAGGACCGAGATATCGGTGAGGGTCATCCATGGATTGCTTGCTCTTGGGCTTGTCATGAAATTCAACGAAGCCACAAATAGTTCTTTCTGGGTTATCTCAATCTGAAAACGCATAATGGGCCGTAACTTCTTTTTCTGCGTCTTATTTAGAGCAGTCGGCTCTGTGGCTAAGTCGATGCGAACGCTTCGTAATGCCGAGATGCCGGGTTCGATCCCAGATGCGGCCTGTGAGCCTTGCGTTGAATTCGACAGTGGTATCAAGAAAGCCGACCGTCCCAAAAGCAATGGCAAACTACTGGACGTAAATTTGCCTAGAGAAACAACACAACAGTTAGGGGCTGCTGGGGTTGGTTCTGCAACGTCTTATAAAGGATACGCAACTAACCTTATATAGAGCTGACGCCGAGAATGATAACTCTCCGATTCTCTCTGTTATCTGAGATTATCTCAGATTAATGAATAAACGAATCAATCAGTAACTGAGACTACTGCACGCGGGACATTTCCACAAGTGCTCCGTCTCCTACTTCAGTAACCACCGAAGTGTGGACATGCTGATAGTACCACTTGCAAACGGAAGACAAGTCCGCCTTTGTTTCCATTTCAATGTTGAATATTTTCCGGAACTCCTGCCCACTCCTGTTAAATTACTTGTCCAGTGTGTGGGTTCTTTCTCTGTTCTACTACACTGTCTATTCTTTCATACATTCCTTAATTCATTTATTCATATACTCGTATTGATTGATTATTTCACATTCCCGCCTCTTATACCTTCTTTCCAAAGGAATCACTTATATCCTTTGCCCATCTTCGTGCTGTTCCACACTGCCTATCTTTCCTGGTACCTTCCTTCTGTTATTCTTTCCAATCCGCCGTTGGCGCTTGTTACGGCCAAAATATCTCAGTTTAATACTATTACTAATAAAAAATAATAATAAATAAGGACTGGGAAAAAAGGGGGTGGGGAGGGGGGCGTTGTCCTGGCTGAGACCATTTGTTAAGAAGGCCCTGCTTCAGCTGTGTCCTGCCTAGACTAGCTTTCCCCGGCATCCTTATGCGATCTTTGTTTGAGTAGCCTCCACCGCTGGTTGTAGGATGTTTTTGATATAGAATGATGTATACCGGTTCTGTGAGTGGCTTATCGAACCCGTCTTCATTAGCTGTCCCCTTAGACCAGAAAACCCTTGCTTGTTTTGTTTTTGTACCTGATCAGTTTATTGATCCTGGCAGTTGTGCTTCAAATACCTGCATTTCTTCTTGTTCTTGTTCTCTATTCTCCCACCCCCCCCCCCCTTTTTTTTTTTTTTTTTCTCTTGATTTCCTTATTCCTTTTTTTCTTCTTATTCTTCATCATCATATTGTTCTTTCTTTCTTTCTTTCTTTCTTTCTTTCTTTCTTTCTTTTTTCTTTCTTTCTTTCTTTCTTTCTTTCTTTCTTTCTTTCTTTCTTTCCTATTTCTTTCCTATTTCTTTCCTTCCTTCTTTCTTTCTTTCTTTCTTTCTTTCTTTCTTTCTTTCTTTCTTTCTTTCTTTCTTTCTTTCTTTCTTTCTTTCTTTCTTTCTTTCTTTCTTTCTTTCTTTCTTTCTTTCTTTCTTTCTTTCTTTCTTTCTTTCTTTCTTTCTTTCTTTCCTATTTCTTTCCTATTTCTTTCCTTCCTTCTTTCTTTCTTTCTTTCTTTCTTTCTTTCTTTCTTTCTTTCTTTCTTTCTTTCTTTCTTTCTTTCTTGTTTTTTTTTTCTTTCTTTCTTTCTTTTTCTTTCGTTCTTTTTTTTCTTTCTTTCTTTCTTTCTTTCTTTCTTTCTTTCTTTCTTTCTTTCTTTCTTTCTTTCTTTCTTTCTTTCTTTCTTTCTTTCTTTCTTTCTTTCTTTCTTTCTTTCTGTTCTTTCTTTCTGTTCTTTCTTTCTTCCTTCCTTCCGTTTCATTTCCTTTTTTCTCTTCATCCCCTTCGTCCGCCACCTCCTCCTCCTCTTCTTCTTCTTTTCCTTCTTCTTCTTGTTTTTGTTTTTCTTCTTCTTCTTCTTCTTCTTCTTCTTCTTCTTCTTCTTCTTCTTCTTCTTCTTCTTCTTCTTCTTCTTCTTCTTCTTCTTCTTCTTTAGATACCATTATCACGGTGTCCGCTGTTACCTTCTAGAAAGTAGGTTCATAGTGTTTTATATTTTAACCCTTTCATTTAAAATAACAGTTTTATAGAAATGTCTCAACCACAAATAAGTGTACGCTATACATCATTAACATCATCACGAGGCATGCAGTAGACCTGACTGTGCAGGGTTCCCTTATCTCATAAAATCACGTTTTCAGTCAGATCCTTGTTTCCCGGATAATGCCAAGTCATAAACTCGTCCACATGTTCAGCCTATTTCCTTGTGCTCAGTCAAGTCTGCATGTTGTCAGAACATTTCCACTTTATTTCTCATGCTTATATGCTCCACAGTTGTGATCCCCTGCATTTATCTAGTCATTTACGGTTTTCTTCGGCTTCTTAAAGGTCTGCCTTTTTAATTTTCTACCGTACTTTGTCGTTGTTTACAGAGCAACAACACATTTTTTGCTGCTGTTTGATGTTGTTCAGTTGTACTGTAAAGTAAGGGACCTTTTTCTTACGCCAGTGGCATGTCGGGCGTATGAAGCTAGGCTCATACTTGTATAGAACAATTGACAATCGATATGTCATGTGTCATCTCGAAGGCAAGAGAGCAAGAGGTAGGCAACGATACAAGTGGGAGGACAACATCAAGAGATGGACGGGCAGCAGTCTGATAGAGTATACAATCAGCACAAGAGACAGGGCGTGTTGGAGATCCACTGCCGCCAACCTTCACTGTGGAGATGACACCTGATTGATGTCACGTTGAGATGAATTCAGAATTGACATCTCAGCACTTGGGGCATTATAATGCGCGCTCTGTCCCCATCCTCAGCAGCCAGCGCAGAGTTCCAATACTAATGATGCCAATCGCAGTCTGGTTTGATTGATGTCACGTGGTCAGCAACACACACGGCTGCCTCAACATCCCAGTGCATTACTGTGTACACATTCTAAGCTGGGTTGACCTTGGAATTAGGGTCATTTTTCAAGCGTTCGCTCGGTGCGGGTTTGAACCCGAGAGCTTCCGTCCAACAGCGAACGTCTGAATGCTACCGCGGCCATATTCGCGAGCATCTTCAATAGAGGGAGACTTCAGTGTGCCCAACTCCTCCTGAAACAGTGAGACCACACGTCATGCAGAATCGATAAGATTCTTATCCGCTTCTGTAGCCGTAGGCTACTCTGGGTGCAATACTAGGACAGAATGAGGTGCCGAAAGACAAAACACTCGGCGCTGTTCAAAGATCTTCAAACATTCAGGCCTGCAGTTGCCTGTGTATCTAGCCTCCCCCCCCCCCCTCTCTCTCTCTCTCTCTCTCTGTGTGTGTGGGAGAGAGAGAGAAAGAGAGAGAGAGGGAGAGAGAGAGAGGGAGGGAGAGAGAGAGAGAGAGTGAAGAAAAATGGAGAAAGATAAGAATAATAATTAAAGTGGGGGAGGTGGATGTCATACATACACAACACGCGGAACTCGCTCATGTATACGCCTATATATATATATATATATATATATATATATATATATATATATATATATATATATATATATATATATATATATATATCCTAGCCCTTGCTTATTTGTGCAAAGTTATCATCATCATCATAAACCACTTCTTCCGTTAAGAGGCGTGGGAAGAAATAATTTGCGATCCATTGCACGCTGCCTGCCTATGTCTGTTGTCATGCCGTGAAGGTGTAAAGTGTCTTTACTGTTGTCGATCCATTTTTTCCGCGGCCGTCCTCTTGCTCTTGTAGCTGATCTTCTGAGATGTAGTGCTAGTGATAGTATTTGATCTCGCTGCATTCTAAGAGATGCAGTATGCGTGTAGGAGTATACGAGGAGACTTTGTATGAGTGTTTATGTGTGTGCGCGCGCACGCGCGTGTGTGAATAATATTTAAAGTTCTATTTTTATAACGAATTTGTAAGAGTAGAAGTTGATACTGTTTGTGATAATTGAAGTTCTCTTTAACAAGAAACTTTAACGCATAGAAGTATAGGAACTCGCTAGCACCGTGTAGAGCACATGTTAACAAAGCTGGTTTGTAGTCTAATTACAATGTCCTATCATAGGAATATACAGCACAAAATAAATATAGGGGGGTTTTACAACATATGGTACAACGTATTGGAAACAGATACACGATATGTGGAGTGAGGGTTCTTCTTCTTCTTCTTGAGATCAGACCATCAGGTGGGCTGCCTCTACGAACTCGCATGTCAGTAGCAGTTCCGTCATGGTTCCCCATAGCTTGCTTTGCACACTTAGCTCTTGAGGCCAGGTGTCTTTTCAAAGTTGTAGGTAGAGTGGGCAGGTCCGCAGAATGTACTCAGGTGTGGTTGTCCTGTTTGACAGGCACACTGTGGGGACTGTACAATCTTTATTTTACACATGCGGTAGTTGAGCCTGCAGTGTCCTGTTCGTAGACGGAAAATTGTTGTATGTTGCTTTTTGTTGAGTTTGCTGATGGGGTCTTGCGGATGTTTACTCTGAGTTTGTTCTTTCCACAATTCGTAGTATTTTTCCTGGATAAGTGTTATGATTTCTGCTAACGACAATGGATGGGTGTGTTGTTTCTATTTTGTTCCATTTTTTTAGCAAGTCTGTCTCCTAACTTATTTCCTGATATTTAGTTAGCCAACTCTGAAAGCCAACGTACCGCGATCGAAACCCGCTGCTGACTGCGTGGAACTTTATCATGATATGGGGCATCGTAGGTCGACCCAGCCTAAAATGGGTCCCAGGATGTGTGTCCTGGGGAAGTAAAGACGGCCGGCGTAATGTTGACCACACTACCCACCTAGTGCTGATTTGTGCGTAAAAGTATGGGTACTCTTCCCATATACCCGATGCTCCTAGAGGCGTGGAAATGGATCTTTACAACTCTGAAAGTAGGTGGGTTGAAAAAGAAACCCTAGTAGGATCGACAAGAGGCCACGTACATTAGTAGACTAAAGGTGGGAAGATAATGAGTGCTGACAGATTGATCAGTGGCTTATGGAGTGAAACTTGAGAGATTCACTACACAAGCCACTTTAGGTCAAAGGCCACAGTTTACAGATAGGAGGCTGCGTGATCTCGAGGCATGGCGTCCGCCTTGAATGCTGGAGTCCCGGGTTCATGCCCCGTTGATGGTTGGGATTTTTTTTTTTTCTCGTGGACTTCCAGTAGTTTCCCCTGCTCTCTGGGTAGTGAGATAGGACGCCCGTGTGAATCGTTGCCCACGTAAAAGATCCCTTGGCAGTTGTATTTCGAAAAGAGTAACCCAACGGCGCTGCCCAGCCACATTTTTTGTGCAAAATCTACCCAGAGTATTTCAGGATCATCCCCGGTGCAACGGAGTTCGTGCACTGCGCTGAACCGCCTCACACTCAGGCTTTAGTTAGAAGTAAAACGAAGCACTTCTGGGTTACACCCGTGTGCCATGATGTTGGTCCGTTAAATAAACGAATAAACCAATCGTGAGAGAAAGAATGGAAGAAGTAGAAGAGAACGTCGAGAAGGGAGAAGCCATTGTTTCAGGTTAACGAAACGCAGCTTCAAAGACGGCAAGGAATGTTTACGTCGGCGTGATGAAAGGGCAGTAAACGTCATTACCTTAGGACACTGGTCTCCAACCTGTAGCTGGTGTCGCTTCTTGAATTTGGCAAGCGACACCCCCCCCCCCCCCCAACCCACATCAAGAAATATGATTAAAATGTAAGTGAAGGACCCTTTGCGCGCCTTCAGGCATATAGAGCTAGACCTATATTTTATAGACCAATCAGCACTGGATGGGTGATGTGGTCAGTATCATGCCGGTCGCCTTTACATCCCATGACTTCACCTGATACCCCTTTAAGGCTTGGTCGACCTGGGAGCCAAAGTCATTTTTGACAAAAGTCTGATACCGTCAGGACCCGAACCCACGACCTTTCGATCCGCAGGCGAGCGTCTGGCCGCTGGACTTCGATCCGCAGGCGAGCGTCTGGCCGCTAGACCACGGCGACTCCCGTGATTTTAAAAAAATACACGAAAAGAAAAACAAAAGCTTGGAGAAAAATACGCCTTACCCCTGTAAGGCTTGGTCGACCTGGAAGCCAAAGTCATTTTTGACAGAAGTCTGATACCGTCAGGACCCGAAACCACGACCGTTCGATCCGCATGCGAGCGTCTGACCGCTTGACCTCGATCCGCAGGCGAGCGTCTGGCCGCTAGACCACGATCCACAGGCGAGCGTCTGGCCGCTAGACCACGATCCGCAGGCGAGCGTCTGACCGCTTGACCTCGATCCGTCTGGCCACGACCTGGCTGAAGCTGACGGGCCTTGCTGCTGACGTCACCGGGTCGGGCTAACGATGCGTTAACGCAGCGGTTCTCAAACAAGAAATAAACTATTTTCGACAGTGGCGAGGGAAGACAACTTAAATTTTAATTTTAAAGTATCTACATGCGTTCTTTAATAATTTCACAATTTTTAGCCGACTTTTCTTGATTTTTGCCGCAGAACCCCTGGCATACGCTCACGGCACCCCAGGGCGCCTCGGCACCCAGTTTGAGAACTGCTGCGTTAACGCGTCGTTAGCCCGTCCCAGGGACGTCAGCAGCACGGCCCGTCAGCTGAAGCCGGTCGTGGTCTGGCCGCTAGACCACGATCCGCAGGCGAGCGTCTGGCCGCTGGACCACGATCCGCAGGCGAGCGTCTGGCCGCTAGACCACGATCCGCAGGCGAGCGTCTGGCCGCTAGACCACGATCCGCAGGCGAGCGTCTGGCCGCTAGACCACGATCCGCAGGCGAGCGTCTGGCCGCTAGACCACGATCCGCAGGCGAGCGTCTGGCCGCTAGACCACGATCCGAAGGCGAGCGTCTTGCCGCTAGACCACGGCGACTACCGTGATTTGAAAAAGAAATACACGAAAAGAAAAACAAAAACTTGGAGAAAAATACGCACATATTTCCAAGTGTCAAACAGCACAAGAAGCAACCACCAACTGGTAATATAGTGTCCATACTTAAATACGATGGTTGACAATGTTTTTGTCTGGATGATATCTGCTAGTAATTGCCTTTTGTTGGACAGGGCACCGCAGAGATCACTCTCCGTACCAAGCTAGCCTCTCTGTTTTCATGACGGTTAAAGCCTAATCTCTCAATTACTACACATGGAAATGCACTTACTTTCAAAATTGCTTGAAGCTGCCCTCTAAAGTTCGTCACGCCCCTTCTAGTTTGCACGCCTCGCAGAGGGAAAATGGGAGGGGGGAAATGGGTGGGGGGGGGGGGGTCGCCTCTCTAGATCGGAAGCCAGTGCCTTAAATTTCGAAATGGACACCGGCAAGCTGTAGTATTGTGCTCTGGAAAATAAAAACAGTAAGTAAATCACTTTATTACGCCATGGGTTCATCAAACATCTGGTGCTTGATCCTTATTTTGATACTGTATGTAATAAACAAACCGATGGTGTATTGATCGACACTCATAGCAAGAGTTTGTGTTTATTTAAATCTGATGTCGTCGGTGAGTGGTGTTGGTCATCGGGACACTGGCGGCTTCTGCATTTCATGATACCCATTTTATGCAATGTCGACTTTGCAGCGCTGTTGCGGATTCGAACCGAATACATTATTTGCTGACTGAAAGGTCTAGCCATAGCTCTGCTACGGGCTACCGTCTAGCAAGCGTCATCGTTCAGCTGATCCACTTGTTCGTCAGATGGGGCTTACGGTCGATTCCGTTGTATCATTGCAGTCATTTCGATAGTGGCGATAAAATGCACCTCTAGCTGCTTCAGTGGCGTGGCATATTTAGTCCGCATGCGCAAGCGGTTTAGACATAAAGCGTTAGCTGGTAACGATTACACTGGCGATGCAGTCACGTGATATTTTCCTTCTCCTCGCTTAGCTTCTCGTCTCTCTGTCTGTCTATCTGTCTGTCTGTCTGTCTGTCTGTCTGTCTGTCTCTCTCTCTCTCTCTCTCTCTCTCTCTCTCTCTCTCTCTCTCTCTCTCTCTCTCTCTTTGTGGCTTGCTCCCTTTCCATATATATCCATCTATACACTTTCTTCATATTCTCTCCCCCTCCCTTTTCCACTCTCTATCTTCTTACTCCAGTTCACTCAGCGTATTTCTCTTTTAGTGTGTGTCTGTGTGTGTGTAGATAATTGTTTTAACAAATTCTCTTTCTCTCTTCTCTACTCACTTTGTGCATATTTTTTATTTACTCGCACACACACACACACACACACACACACACACACATATATATATATATATATATATATATATATATATATATATACACACTCACACACACACACACAGACACACAAACGTCCACGGACTCTCAGACAGCATTTCTGTGATTACAGAAAATTGCCCACATTTGCAAACACGCCTATAATATCCCAATCTGAGATGGAAGGTCCATTTCCAGTGTGATGCCTAACCGCAGCCGATCGTCTTTCCATTTTCTGAATATACATGTCATCATCTTCTCTACCTGACCCCATTTCACCTCCCCTCTTCTCCTTCCCCCCCCCCCCCCACCGCCCCACTTGATGTAGCATTGGTGTCCTGTCTCTGCTCAGCCTCCTGTTTCTGGTACTGCAAACCATTTCTTATGCAGATGTTTCTTTGTACCATGATGCCTCACTATTAAAATATTTTAGTGTCCAAGCACGTTTACGCTGGCATTGTCTTCTTCTTCTTCTCTTTCTTCTTCTTCTTCTTCTTCTTCTTCTTCTTCTTCTTCTTCTTCTTCTTCTTCTTCTTCTTCTTCTTCTTCTTCTTCTTCTTCTTCTTCTTCTTCTTCTTCCTTCTTCTTCTTCTTCTTCTTCTTCTTCTTTGTTTCTCCCGCTCCTTCTCTTCCGCCTCCTTCTGTTTTTCCTCCTATTACCTCAATAAAATTATGGCGGAGACGTAAGAATCTCCTATGTGCCATGCGCTATGCATTTTGGTCCATTTTCGTCTAAAATCATAAGTGATGCCGTCGTTCTATATGTTGCAATAACCTCCTCTTGCTCAGTGACCCTAGTCTATCGTCTACCTGGCTATGTCGTGGAACTGTAGCGCAAATAACTATACCCTGGCTAAGAATATTACAATACTTATCTAATAGAATCGCCAAATTGAGTAACAGTAGCTGTCCCAGTGATGCTCTTAACGGTATACCCCTGTGTTTTATCGTACTGTAATGTTATTTTATCATGATCTGTGTCACATCCAGTTTCTGGTTTAGTTCAAGATATCTGTCACAATGTTCCCCCCATTTGCCTGTTTATTGCTGAATTATGCGCTCTTGGTCCTAAGTGTCATGTTTCGTGTTTTCTCTTAACCGTTTTTGTGTCTGTATTTCTGTTTAGGTGTATCTTTTGTTACTCTCACTCTTTCGTGCGCGGTTTTTTTTTAAATGTTTGTTTATTTCGTTCATTTTTTTTTTTTTTTTTTTTTTTGTTACTCTCTTAATTTCACAATTTTTCTGTCTTTTTCCTCACGTCCCCTTTTCCCCCCTCTAACTTTTTTCGTTATTTTTTTTTTCCTTTCAGACTGTGTTCGTCTTGGTTTCCTTCTTTCATCCAGTAAAGTCTTTAAGAGCATTACCTGCAGACAAAAGAAAGCATATATTGAATTAAGAGCCGTTTGTCTTATCACTTTTAACTATTTTAATCCTGCCGGATTGAGTAGCTTTGGGGTTTTTTAACGCAGGTACGCAATCCAGAAATACTAGCTTTAAAGTCAGATCCAGAGATTTGGTTGCAGCCAACTTTGCGTTGATTTGGACAACATTATGAGTATCATCCCGTTCAGAAGCAGTGACAAACTGTTAAGTTAGTTGCACGTCCTTTACAGGACGTTACAGAACCAACCCCAGCTTTTCTTGACTGTGTTTTTACTAGGCAGTTTTATGTCCCGTAGTTTGTCATTATTTTCCGTACAATCGGCTCTACATATTAGTATCGAACTCAACGCAAGGCGACCTGTTGTCAAATAAACTGTAGCTGGAATCGAGGCGGGTTTTTTCGGTATTAAGGCACTTTTCACAATGCCGAAGCCACTAAGTCAGTGGCAACTACTTAATTTAAAAGTAACTACAAACATTAGATTAATGCTGAAGTTTGTTTGCGACCTCCCAAAGAAGGCACGCCACTTTATGTCATTCCCAGATGAATGCGATTCTTCTTTTTCTTCTTTTCTTCTTCTTCTTCTTCTTCTTCTTCTTCTTCTTCTTCTTCTTCTTCTTCTTCTTCTTCTTCTTCTTCTTCTTCTTCTTCTTCTTCTTCTTCTTCTTCTTCTCCTCCTCCTCCTCCTCCTCCTCCTCCTCCTCCTCCTCCTCCTCCTCCTCCTCCTCCTCCTCCACCATTACCACCACAACCATCAGCTCTTCCTTCTTCACAGACTCCTCTTCCCCCGGAACTTTCTCCTATTTCTTCTGGACCGAAAGACTGAGCATGAGATCACCACCAGTCACCCATACCAAATATTGTAGATTCGCTCATATAAAGGGCCAGTCCTGCTCTTGAATTCTTGAATAAGAAACAAACGATTGCCACAGCAAGGAAGATTTCTAATCTCTGTTACCTTCTACACCTGTTCTGAATTCCGTTCACATGCCCCAGATATATTACGTCTCGAATAAACAACCAGCACTGTTTTGCGTCTGCTAACATTGAAATTACCGCCGTAATGCCCCCAGACATCATATCTTCTGGCTTATATCAAGTTCCTGAACCGGAAGCGGATGACCATAACATACAGGCTGCTGAGGGGGTTACGGGGTTTACTAATGCATGTTTTCTTCAGGCGCGAATAATGTAAATAACGAGTTGAATGTTGGGACACTGAGTGTGATCGGGGAGAATCAAAGTTTGGGAGTGGGAATCAGGGAAGGAATGAAGTGTTGTCATCAGAAGAAATGGCCAGAACTTGGGAGAAAATTGTCATTTGCAGCATAGCTGTTGTTTTTTAGTATGTGTATGCTTCACGAGAGGATAGAAGGCGGGAGAAGAAGAAGAAGACTTTCGGCTCCAGTAAATGCGGTCTCCAAACTGTTGCATTATCATCTGTTGCATTGTCTGCATGCACACGTGCAGTAAGAGACTTTACGCTTGTGGTAGAGGATGTCGGAGCACCAGTAGATCTGTCCGGAGTGCTGTGATGTAAGCCCCAACTTATCGTTAATCACAGAAGAGCTTCGATCAATCGATCGATCGGTTTGCTCACTCTAGGCAGTTAGGTAAAGATATACTGTACCAACCTGAGATTAATCAAATCGTATTGTGGACGGCAGACCAACAAGGTCTGTGACAACAGAAATTAAATGCCTTAGAAGAGCTGCAACAATTTCAAGGTATGACAGAATACAAAATCAGACGTATGCTAGGAATAAAGCCAGTCTCATAGGTCATCAAAGAGCAATACCTGAAAAAAAAAAATGCCCTTGTACCACAGCGAGCCACACCGAAACGTTACAACTGGTATAGAGCGAGCGGAAGACCTCGGAAAATATGTAGTTATGGCATTACGAACAGCCGTACTGAAATGAACATCCATCTTAACAGTGCTCTTGACAGAGCTCATTAACGAACGTTACATCTCCCCCTGACACTTTACTGAGGTACAAGGTGGAAAAGAAGAAGAAGAAGAAGAAGAAGATTAAGAAGAAGAAAAAGACGAAGAAGAAGAAGACCAACAAGGAAGATCCCGGGTACGCCGTTGGAGCTTCAGATTAGTGATAATTAGGACCCCAGTAACTACTACACCAGCCTGATGTAGCCAGTAGTCCTATACAGGAAATGTTAGTCACCTGTCTTTCACAGGGCGGTACAGAACCAACCCCAGCATCGTTTGGCTGTTGCCAGGCAAATTGTTACGTCTAGTAGTTGTCAAGCGACTTCTGTGGCTTAGGCGTTACAAACACGCTTTGTAATGCCGGTTTGCCGGTTCGATCCCAGCTGCGGGTCATGCGCCTTGCGTTGGTTTCGACAGTCTAATCGAGAAGCCGACCGTCCAGGAGCAGTGGCAAACTACTGGACGTAAACTTGCCTAGGAAACCCACAACAGCCCAAAAAAATGCTAGGGTTGGTTCTGCAACGTCCTGTAAAGGATACGCAGCTAGAGTAGTTGTCCATTGCTCCCCCCCCCCCCCCGCGCCCTGCACGGTATGCTCACGATACTTCTGTCGAAACAAACTCGATCCGCTTACCATATCGTATGCAGCTGGGAAAGAACCGTTCAGTAACACATAGCAACCTTTTTAATGTTAATTACCCTGGCAACATCTCTCTCTCTCTCTCTGTCTCTCTCTCTGTCTCTCTCTCTCTCTCTCTCTCTCTCTCTCTCACACACACATACACAAACAGACACACACACACACTTACACACGCGCGCGCGCGCACTCGCGCACACACACTCACTATGCTGCGGTGATTGGTTATTTAACTATCTTTAGATGTTCAACATTAATACCTAAAGACTGACGACTGTCTTCTGTAGCTTCCGCAAATTTACCCCCTCGGCTCCCCGTGTGGGTTTATAGGCCTCATTGTGAGGAGGGGGCTGTGAGTGGATAGACTCATCGCCCCCAAAAAGCGCGCATCAGATGCGGCTAATCAGGAGTGTTTCCTTCAAAGTGGGGGTATATCTGCGTGAGAGGCGAGAAACTACAAGTCTGCATACAAATAAACCAGATATGTAAAACGGGTGTGTGAAACTCATGTTCTAAAACAAGACTAAAGTCCAGGTGTGGACGAACTATTAAGGACTATCTACCGGAATTTAGAGGCGAAGAAGAAGAAGAAGAAGAAGAAGAAGAAGAAGAAGTATCAGCCCTAGCTCAGTACTGACAGTCTGTGTCTGTTTCTCAGTTTTTGTGATGTTTCCTTCCCCTTTGTCTAATGTTCCCAATTAGTACATAGCCAGGGTATACGAATGTACTCCTCATCGATGTGACCTATGATTCAGGATGCGCCGTACTCTGTAGGGAAATGTTATCTGACAATCGAACAGATCTACCCAATATATCTGTACTGGGGACCGGAGATGAACACGTCAAAGTCCTTCATTGATTGAGGTTACTTGCTGACTTCTGTCAGGCTGACTCATTAAGTAATCGATTCACTCTGTCTGTCCCAGTCCCAGTGGTTGCCAGCTTTTTCGACTCACGGGCCCTTCTTTAGAAACAGTTTCTTTGACGAAGCCCCTAATGCCTACCATACTCGGACAAAATCTCTCATTGCGAAGACAATTTCTTGAATCATTACAGAAGTCCACTGTGCGTGGAGTCACCTTTATTTTTGCTCCGGGATACACAGGCGTCGATGGAAATGAAAGAGCTGATGGGTTAGCTGGATCAGCTATCACTACCGTCCGTCAGCCTATGGATCATGCTGATATTGTTAATGC
Source organism: Candidula unifasciata (assembly GCA_905116865.2). NCBI lineage: Eukaryota > Metazoa > Mollusca > Gastropoda > Stylommatophora > Geomitridae > Candidula > Candidula unifasciata. The sequence continues at coordinate 130,813 of CAJHNH020000264.1, read as the reverse complement.
CCTCAGAGAAATGGGAAGGATAGAGGACTTTGGGGGCAGTTAATCCACATCACTCGCCAGAATGGCAGACTTAGGAATTAAGATCGGCATAGCGAAAAACGAGACGCGCACCAGACACATCAGAAGACTTGTTAATCAACATAGAACTGGTACTATTAGCCATCGGACGTTAGGGTTTATACTGAGGGGAGGATCTGAGCACCTATGGACATGTCCGGAGTGCAATGAGGATAACCCAACTAACTAACTAAACTAACTAACTCGGACATTAGGTTCCAGGAAGGGCATGTGACAGAGTGTGACAGGTCTGCTTACTTTCATCGTTTGTCAATGATACTTGAGCTAGTGGCAGCAGATTCTACTGTTCGTTTCCTAATCTTTAATTTAGTTCAGGTTTATATATTTTTTTCCCGGAGCGGCAGCGCAGCCCATGGGAAGTGCACTCGGGGTCCTTTAAGCACCAGTTGGATACCGCCTGTCTGAGTGTTTTATTTGCCTAAAAGTAAAAAAAAAAAAAAAAGTAAAGGTCTCTTTTGCACGCCTCCAGGCGTTTTGGGGCATAAAGGGCTAGACTTTCATTTTATAGACCGATCCCAACTCAGTGGCTGGTACGGTCAACATCACACCGACCGCCTTTACTTCCCAAGACTTTACCTTGAAGGAATTTAATATATGTATATATATATGTATTTTTTTTTTATCAATCACCGGCTGTGAATTCCAGTGGAAGGTCCCGGTTAATCGTCCGCTAGGACTTTTGGCTTTCACCTGGACCTGATTTTTGCGTGTACAACCGTTTTTCATTTCCCTGCCTCATGGGCAGCTGTACTCCGACTTCGAAGGAAGACGTCAGGCCTATTTCTAGGTTGACTGTGGCCATTGTTTTGTGTGGGTCGAGACGTTCCCTGATTTGTGTGGTGTCCACTTTGTCCCCTTTGTCGCAGGTATTGCCCTCGGAGTACCCCTTTGGGGCAGCCCCCTGTGGAACAGTTAGCCCTCAAGGGAAGGCAGGGGCAGATCATGGGCATTCCCCGCCATCCAAGGAGGCTTCCATGCATGCAGAGCCGGCACATGGCGCTCTGGTTCTGGGCTCACCCAAGGAATCGTCACGTCCTGCACATGCCTGCTTAACCTCACAACCGTATCAGGCCTCCCGCTCGACAGGGGGTGCGCCCTCTGGAAGTTAGCGGGGAGCAGCCCGTGGGTTTTGGACTTTTGTGACCACACAGATAGGTACATTTTTTTTTTTTTCCTCGCACGTTAGATTTCTTTGACGAGCCGTTAGCCCGACAGAATTTTACATCCTGCCTCAGGCATATCGTTACAGTTTTGTCCCAACACTCGGGCGAGTGGTATCTTTGGGTGTGGACATTCGGTCTTTTTCAATTCAATACAAATTTTGATGGTCAGATTTTGATTCGTATGATCTAGTTTTGTCGGACAATTAGGCTTAGCCATCCGATGGTTGGTTGCTGTTGTGGTGTACCTCAGCGCGGTGACGACGACACTGAGGGTTAACCGAGGATGTACATGAATGGCCAGCCTATGGATGGTTGCTGTTGTGGTGTACCTCAGCGCGGTGACGACGACACTGAGGGTTAACCGAGGATGTACAAGGATGGCCAGCCTATGGATGGTTGCTGTTGTGGTGTACCTCAGCGCGGTGACGACGACACTGAGGGTTAACAGAGGATGTGCAGTGAACAATGTTCTCTTTATTCCGCAGTCTTTTAACCAAGGGTTGTAATTTTGGCTGTACGTTTGGCAAACCTACTCATGTTTCTAAAGAGTTTTGGTAACATTTTTCACCCAAGCGTTTGGGGGCGGGCTGATGATAGCCACAAGGACACATCACCTCTGGGGGCCGCCGAACTCCTAGATCCCCTGACAGCTCTGTTAATGCTCATTTGAGACATTATCCGTGGCGCACGGCGAGGACGTGCTGTTGGGGTCTTGCGTGAGGTTCCGTACAACCAGGATAGTAAAGGACTGGCGCCCGAGTGACGTACGGAGTATCTCCTTATACACATCATGTTGGACTTAACTTCCCCTCACGCCTGTGACATAAATCACCGCGCCACATATATATGTATAAAAGGTCAGGCTCCACGTCTATCCACTTCACCTCGACTACACCCATCGTGTACTTTAGTCAAAGTAAAAGACCCTGTTTCAGGCCATGGACCCAGCGTATCGGGCATGTGCTGGTAAGCAGGGGGTGCTTTGCTCGGGGGGGGGGGGGGGGAGTCACGTTTAACCAGCATCCCCGCATGCGGAGCTTTAGGTTATAATTGTGACTAGATTATTTGCGCCATATAAAATTGTTTAGCATTGCACGCCACCAAAAGCCATGTCAAGGACTCTTGTTGTGTTGATGAGATTAAAGGAGATAGACTCAGATACTGTTTCGAGCGACGATAAAGGCGTCGTCTGCCGGCGAGCCAGTGTGTGACCTGGTCGCTAAACTGCACAAGCATATGGTGCTAGACCCATATTTTATATAGTCAAAAAGGCACTTCTGTTTGATACTGCCATCTTACCGGTCGCCTTTACTTGGTAAGATATTGACCCCAACGAAAAGATGAACCAGTCAGCCTTTTATTGTCACAAACAACAAGAGAACGTTGCGACTAGACCGATTTCACTACCACAAATACGAGTTGGTAGAATATTGACGTTTGCAGATGATATTCTCGCGTATAGACAGGGGAGAGATCGGAATTAAATAGCTCAAGAGTTACAGGCGACAGTAGATAAGGTGATTGACTGGTGTACAGAGATGAGTGCTGTAATCAACCCAGAAAAAGGCAACCGTCCTGTGGTGTTCTGTGGATAACAGGATTGTTAGAGCTGATGTTCCAAGCCTCAAAATAAATGGCAGAGATATCAAAAGAAACAGCAGACTGCGGTACCTGGGAATCACCTTTGACAGAAGCTTGTCTTCTGAGTATCACATAGAGATGTTGTGTCAAAGACCCAAAAAGGTCATAGTGCACTTAAGATTATAGTAGCAATAGACATGGAGCAAAGAATGCTGTTCACACAATACCAGCACTTAATCATCTTAGTGATCGATTAGGGACGGGTTTGTTCACTGTCTCGAAGAGTCAGCTTAAGAAACTGGCGCGCATACAGAAGGAAGCTATGCGGAGGATCCTGGGATGTACACACACAAAAACACCCCGATTGTGTGCATGCGATACATCCTTGCATTGCCGACTATTGGATTATGACCTGGTGTGAAGAAATCCTACAAAAGTATGAATCGTCGATGCACCTCCTCTCGTCTGGGAAAGTCTCCAGAATTGGCACCTGGAATGTTAGAACCTTAAAATAAAAGAAGACTAAAAGACACATGGAAAAGGGAGTTGGAAAGTGAAGTTAGGAAGATGGGGAGAACTGCATTCAATAGCGAAGGACAAAACGATTTGGCGAGAGCTGGGTGAGGGCCTATGCTTCATTGAGGGTTAAAAGGGCAAAAAAATAAGAATTATAAATTTACTGAAATCGGATGTCTTCGACGAAAAAAATGTAGCGATCGCAACCAAGCTGTCTACCACAACACGCCGAACCAACAGCCTCCTTTCAGGGTGACCGCTGAAGATCACTTAACGTGAGGTGTCAAACAGCCTGCACACGCCGACCACCCGTCTAGGTTGTACTGCGGGTGGTAAGCACGAGAAATCTCATGTCTTCTCCGCTTAACTTATCCTGACAGACATTCCACAGACGTCTGCTGTCCTGTCACCTAGGATAATGTCAGGAGAGAAAACTCAGTCTGAACAAGATGTAGTCTAAACCAGATGTATTCGAAACAAGATGTAGTCTAAACAAGATGTAGTCTAAACAATATGTTGTCTAAACTAGATGTAGCCTAGACAAGATGTAGTCTGAACAAGATGTAGTCTAAACTGGATGTATTCGAAACAAGACGTAGTCTAAACTAGACGTATTCGAAACAAGATGTAGTCTAGACAAGATGTAGTCTAAACTAGATGTAGTCTAAACAAGATGTAGTCTAAACAAGATGTAGTCTAAACAACATGTAGTCTAAACTAGATGTAGTCTAGACAAGATGTTGTCTAAACTGGATACAGTCTAAACTAATTGTAGTCTAAACAATATGTTGTCTAAACAAGATGTAGTCTAAACAAGATGT
>CAJHNH020000264.1:105000-120472 GCA_905116865.2 Candidula unifasciata | reverse complement strand
TCTGTCTGTCTGTCTGTCTGTCTGTCTGTCTGTCTGTCTGTCTGTCTGTCCGTCCGTCTGTCTGTGGAACTGGAAGCAGGAACAAGATCTTCAGGAAGGCCGTGACTACAGCTGCAAACCGACTTCTATGGAGGCAGGCAGCGAAATACGGACTGTCGTCCTTTGCAAGAGGTCAAAGGTAGCATGTTTGGAGAAGAGACATCAAAGAAAACCAGCCTCAGTGAAATAGAGTATCAACGTTTTTATGTGGACTATATGTTTCGCAGACTGCCACTCCCGCATGGGACAGTACAGTCATGGCTACTTCCGCATGGGACAATACAGTCATGGCAGACTGCAACTCCCGCATGGGACAATACAGTGATGGCAGACCGCTACTCCTGCATGGGACAGTACACTCGTGGCAGACTCAAAACATCGGGTTTCCTAGTGACTAACTGTTACCTGCTACTGCCGGTAATCTTCTCAATTCGTCGGTGGAACCGTATGTCAGCTGCGTCCAGATAGTGTTTCATTATTAATGAACCAATTGTTTGTGATTCACTTCTGTGCATTAGGATTTGCTTCATCGTCATCAAGAACCTTGCAAACAGGCGTGGGTGATCCTGCCAGTCCACAGTCTGCAACTGCGTGTCTTAGTTCGTGTGTTGACACCCCTCCATCATCATCATCATCATCATCATCATGTAGCAGGTCCTTTGCAGAACGTCGCTCTCATCACGGTCTGCCTGGAGAAAAAAAACTCGGTCTCTCGCCAGCTCTCATGAACTCTCATACTCAAGGAGTCACTTATATCCTGTGCCCATCTTCGTGTTGGTCGTCCCCTGCCCTTCCTTCTGGTACCATGCCTTCTGCTATAATTTCTCCAATCCGTTTTGGCGCTTGAAATGACCAAAATATTTCAGCTTCCGAGACAGGATGCTGTTTATTAGCCAGTCTTCCCTGATGTTCAGATCTTTCAAGATGTCAGTATTTCTCCTCTTCTGACAACCCTTCATGCCACGACACAAGGCTGTCAAGAATCTTCTCATGTTGTCGTCCTCTGTTTTTTTCCCCTCTACGGATCTTTCCAGCTGTCACAACATATTCCAGATTCCCTCTTCTCATAACATAACCCCCAAAAATTACAACTTTCTCTTTCTGAGTGTGTGGATTGGCTAACCGTACAAAACAGGAAAGCTGGAGACAGGGATGCTCTGTGCAGAGTGGCAAGCATCACTTCAGAAGTACCAGGTAGTTAGCATCCTTCCTTTGGATATTTTCTCCAGGGCATGCCGGTGTGTTGGGAAAAGAGCAGGCAGATAGACTGGCCGGTTCTGCACCAATTGTGAGGAATTGATGTATGACACTAGAGTTTTTGTGAGGGCCCTTTGGGAGCCAGTGAACCGTGCGGAGGCACAGACAGATCATTATGGGCTGGGGAAAATGACGCTGCGAGGAGCTATTAGGGGATCTGGTCAACGCTCAACACTCAAGGGAAAGGCGAGACGGATATACAATCAGACAGTTACAGGTGCTATAGGAATTGGAACTCTTCCTTCTCTGTTGAAGATAGGGATGAAGTGCTTATGGGAGTGTCCCCAGTGCTATGATGTCGATTCTTAATTCAACATTCAACAATTAGAAAACTGTAGAGACTTAGTTATCTGCATTTTAATGGAAAGAAATGATCCCTGAAATGACATAATTTCATTTCACCGGGCCGATATCTTTGATAGTAACAGCTGTAGTCTGCGAGCTTATTCGTCCCTTATTAGCTGTTAATGACCAGCTTTACGCAGATCAATGTCCTCGCTCATGTCTGTAACGATGGCAATCGCTTGTTTGGCTGGTCAGCGTGTGTTGCTGAAATAGTTAAACAGAAGGCACAGATTGATGTCCTCGCTCATGTCTGTAACGATGACAATTGCTTGCTTGGCTGGTCAGCGTGTGTTGCTGAAATAGTTAAACAGAAGGTACAGATTGATGTCCTCGCTCATGTCTGTAACGATGACAATTGCTTGCTTGGCTGGTCAGCGTGTGTTGCTGAAATAGTTAAACAGAAGGCACAGATTGATGTCCTCGCTCATGTCTGTAACGATGACAATCGCTTGTTTGGCTGGTCAGCGAGTGTTGCTGAAATAGTTAAACAGAAGGCACAGATTGATGTCCTCGCTCATGTCTGTAACGATGACAATCGCTTGTTTGGCTGGTCAGCGAGTGTTGCTGAAATAGTTAAACAGAAGGCACAGATTGATGTCCTCGCTCATGTCTGTAACGATGACAATCGCTTGTTTGGCTGGTCAGCGAGTGTTGCTGAAATAGTTAAACAGAAGGCACGGGTGGATGGGATGAGTAAATAAATAAAAGAATGATAGAGACAGCTAGAGCAAGTGAGAGAGAGAGAGAGAGATAGAGAGAGAGAGAGAGAGAGAGAGAGAGAGAGAGAGAGAGAGAGGCGGACAGACTGTGAGAATTTGTAGATGCGTGTTAATTGTGCAGTAGAAGGACATTTGAAAAGGAATGCGAGAGAAATAAAATGGAGAATTAGAGCGAGAGTGAGTGAGTAAAATAGGCAGTGAAACAAAATTTGACAGGAAAGAAAGAGAGAGGGGAAATGAGCGACATATAACCTGAAATTATTGTGAGAAAGGAAGAGAAAGTGGCGAACAAGAAGGAAAGAGTGGTAGTAAATGAAAGAGAGAAATAGTGGATTTGAGTGAGGGAGAAATTTTGTGAATGTTACAGAGGAAGACAGAGTTATATAGAGAAAAGAGTAAACAGAATGAGTGAGAGAAACGACCGTTTGAGAGAGTAAAAGAAAGGAAGAGAGTGGAGAGACATGCTAAGAGTAAATGTAAACTTTGGTAACCGTTTGAAATCTCATTATTTTATTGATTTGATGAAAACGGGAAAAACCGCGATCCGGGAAGAGCAGAAAACATTGGAACTGTCACCGAGACTCCACTGGAGAAAGTGTTTAAGGATAACGAGAAAATTGAAAGTGTCATTGACGTCATTTTAGAAAACAGATTGAAACGACTAGCTCGCCGAAGAAATGTTGGAGGTCGGAGCTTTTCGGTGTTAATTGTTTGAGGAATTTTTGGTGGTCACTGAAATAGAATGGGGAATACATTCACGGATATTGATCAGTACTGGTGGAAATCTTCTTCTGATTGTTCTTCCCCTTCTTATTGTTGATGATATTTTTGTTGTTCTTTTATTCTTCTTTTTCTTGTTCTTGTCCTTCTTCTTCTTCTTCTTTTCTTCTTCTTCTTCGTCTTCTTCTATTTCTTTTTCTTCGTCTTCTTCCTTTTCTTCTTTTTCTTCTTCTTCTTCTTCTTCTTCTTCTTCTTCTTCTTCTTCTTCTTCTTCTTCTTCTTCTTCTTCTTCTTCTTCTTCTTCTTCTTCTTCTTCTTCTTCTTCTTCTTCTCCTCTTCTTCTTCTGCTTCTTCTTCTATTTCTTTTTCTTCGTCTTTTTCCTTTTCTTCTTTTTCTTCTTCTTCTTTTTCTTCTTCTTCTTCTTCTTCTTCTTCTTCTTCTTCTTCTTCTTCTTCTTCTTCTTCTTCTTCTTCTTCTTCTTCTTCTTCTTCTTCTTCTTCTTCTTCTTCTTCTTCTTCTTCTTCTTTTTCTTCTTCTTCTTCTTCTTCTTCTTCTTCTTCTTCTTCTTCTTCTTCTTCTTCTTCTTCTTCTTCTTCTTCTTCTTCTTCTTCTTTTTCTTCTTCTTCTTCTTCTTCTTCTTCTTCTTCTTCTTCTTCTTCTTCTTCTTCTTCTTCTTCTTCTTCTTCTTCTTCTTCTTCTTCTTCTTCTTCTTCTTCTTCTTCTGCCACCCTCCCTTTATTTCTGCTCTTCTGGAAATTAGCTTACATCTTCTATTACCATACTTCTCTATTATGCCAAGTGTGTCCTTGATATGCTGTGTCCACTTCCCTCATTGTTCTGCTTCTGCCAAGAACCATACCCTTCAGTATTGTTCTTTCCGAAACATCATTGCTAATAATATGGTTCATCTGGGTAAATCGGGCCTTGCGTTGGTTTTGATAGTGGTATCGAGAAGCCGACGTGCAGAGAGCAGTGGTAAACTACTGGATGTAAAAAACTACAACAGCCAGAAAATGCTGGGGTTGGTTCTGCACTGTCCTGTAAGGGATACGCAACTAACTTACATCTGGGTATCAACAGCTAGGGAAGATTCTCCGTATTGATGCTACCTGTTGTTATCTGGTTGCCTTGCCTTTTCCCGAGAGTCTGAGGTGACCCATATAGCCGGCAGACACTCCCCGCTGCGTCTTTCTCTCCAGGTACAGGTTTCTCCTATCTCCCATTTTACTTGTGACCTTGCCCCACAGCCAACCTATCTGCCTGCTCATTCCCGAACATGCCTTCATTACCCAGGCAAAATATTCATGTGACTCACTACTTGCGAGCGACATCTGCATTGATATGCCCATTCCACACATTGATTTCGCCTTCCAGGGTATGCTTTGCGAATCCGATAGTACGACAGCAAGTGTGGCTGAGATTATCTGTACCCGTCGAAATGCCGCAGTTACTGCCTCAACCTCCATTCTCATGCTGGATGTGGTAATGTCTTACGTCAAACCGTTTTTATTTTAGTCATCCTTCTCCTCTATGCTTTTGCAATGAAGCCAGTCCGCTCTTTCTACCCTTGGCCACTGACTTATCAGTGTATATAATGTTATAAATAATATGAGCGAACATAAACCGTTAAAAAAAAATCAACACATAAATGAAAGGTCTAAGACGAATTCTCAATTTGACTAAAAAAAAAAAAAAAAGACCGTAAACGACGATATCAGAATACAAATTATGGCAGAACCAGTGCTAAACTACATCAAGATTCAACCGATCAAATGGTTCGGACATGTGTCAGGACTGCCATAGGACAGTGCAGTACAGAGAGCCCTATCACTTAAACAAACCGGAAGCAGACTAGAGGTCGCCCACTCAAGCGATGGGCAGAAACCACAGCCACGGAAACAGCGACAGTAGCGACACCAGCGGCTGTATTTCTTTTCTAAATATTCAGGGTTGGGGGTCAGACATGTGGTGATCAATCTGTGCCCGCCTCCTGTCAGGTAGATTCAGACAGATTTGAAAGTCCTGTCGTGTTTCTTTCCCTTCTGAGGTCCATGACCTTTTTTTTTTTTGGGGTGCCCTTCTGCTTTTGATTGCTGTGAAAATATATGTCTGTGTATATCTTTGTCTGTTTGCCTCTTATCGTAAAATTTCGAGGTAGCTTGTTCGTTCGTATTGCTGGCGATTTGGCAGCACACCTGCCTTGTGTTGATTTCCGTGATGGAATTTTCTGTCGGGGGAAAATTGAACATCCTAATCTTCACAGTCCGTGGCGACATCCCTAGCCGTGTGGCCCTAAGTCCTCAAGCTCACGACCCAGAACCCTCAGACTGACGACCCCCTGTCTACTTCTTCTACTTTTTCTCTTCCACTTTGTACCTCAGCGAAGTGTAGGGGGAATATGTAACATTCGTTGATCAGCTCTGTCAAGAGCACTATTAAGACTGAAGTTCATTTTTGTAAGGCTGTTCCTAATGCCATAACTCCATATTTTCCGAGGTCTTCCACTCGCTCTACTATAAATAAATAAATATACTATACGCATTGTAACGTTTTAGTGTGGCTCTCTGTGGCAGCGTTTACACCGCCTTAAAAACTTGTATAACAGTCAGAAGTTGCAGTTGACAGTCTAGAGGAGCTCAACATATAGTAAGCTGTGGCAAACTACTGGAGGTAACATTGCCTATTGAAGTCAACAAATACTTGGGCTAGTTCTGCAAAATCCTGTAAAGCGAGGAAAAGGGCACTTTACACCTTCTCGATATTTTTAGTTACATTTCGTTTTTGTGATAGAAATGTCAACACATATATGTTTGTTGTTTAGTGGAGCAGCGAGACGCTCGTCGTAGATCGGAAAGTCGTGGGTTCGCTCCCAGTCGAAGCCGGACTTTTTTCAAAAATGACCTTGTCTTCCAGGTCGACCCAGCCTTGAGTAGGTACCGGGTGCAGTCCCGGGAAGTAAAGGCGGCCGGCGTGATACTGACCACATCACCTATCTTGGTTTGGTCTATAAAAATATACGTCCAGCCCTAAATGCCCCATACGACCAAAGCCTGGAAAAAGGTCCTTCACTACTTCATCATCATCATCTGCCCTGCCAGTTAGCTTAGGCGCTCATGTGTCTCCGCAGATCACGATCCCTGGTTGCCGGGAACAGCTCTCTTGATATCATCGTTTCAACCCATCCAGAATCATCTCTCTTGGTGTGCCTCTAACCCTTTTTCTGATTTTCCGATGTTCTCCAATGTCTCTCTTCTCATTATGTGACCAAAGAACAGTTTTTGTCTCTTCCTAATTGTTGTATGTAGAGATATATTTTCATTTAGCTTCATTTAAACAATCTTTGTTGGTTAATCTGACCGTCCTTTACTACATACTTTCACTTAATTCCCCCCCCCCCCAAAAAAAGATTGCATTTATAATTTGTAATTTTGTCTCTATTTAGGAAAGCCAGGTGTTGAAAAATTAGGGTCACTTCTGATTTACTTAAATTCAGTATAATTACCAAATGTTTATGTTAGTGAGTGGGCTCTGTGGCTAAGTCGATGCGAACGCTCCGTAATGCCGGGATGCCGGGTTCGATCCCAGCTGCGGGGCCATGCGCGTTGCAAACTGGCAAACTACTGGACGTAAATTTGCCTAGAAAAACCACACAACAGCCAGGGGATGTTGGGGTTTGGTACTGCAACGTTCTGTAAAGGATACGCAACTAACCTTCTGTTAGTGAACTAGCAGCCGTGTATGAATACAGCGTAAGTTACGTAAACTCTCAGCCTGTCCGTTATAAACAGCGTTGTCAGTTTTCGCTTCAATCTGTCCACAATCATGAAATCACCCTTGACTTCATTTTCTTCCCGGCAAATTTCCCCAGGGGGCTGCAGTGAGCAACTTATGTTTCCCCAGGGGGCTGCAGTGAGCTGCAGTGAGCAACTTATGTTTCCCCAGGGGGCTGCAGTGAGCAACTTATGTTTCCCCAGGGGGTGCGCGTGACATCCTGGGATATTGACGTCGCTGGCATCTAGAAAAGCGCTTCATTTATTTCTCTCTCATTTTCGTTAGTTTCTGTGGGGTAGGCGTTATGATATATTAGATTAGATAGATAGATTAGATAGATAGATAGAATAGATTAGATTAGACAGACAGACAGACAAACAGACAGACAGACAGACAAACAGACAGACAGACAGTTAGCTAGCTAGCTAGATCGATCGATCGATCGATCGATCGATCGTTAGATAGATAGATCGATCGATCGATCGATCGATCGATCGTTAGATAGATAGATAGATAGATAGATAGATAGATAGATAGATAGATAGATAGATAGATAGATAGATAGATAGATAGATAGATAGATAGATAGATAGATAGATAGATAGATCGGTCGGTCGGTCGGTCGGTCGGTCGGTCGGTCGGTCGACGGACGGACGGACGGACGGACGGACGGACGGACGGACGGACGGACGGACGGACGGACGGACGGACGGACGGACGGACGGACGGACGGACGGACGGACGGACGGACGGACGGACGGACGGACGGACGGACGGACGGACGGACGGACGGACGGACGGACGGACGGACGGACGGACGGACGGACGGACGGACGGACAGACAGACAGACAGACAGACAGACAGACAGACAGACAGACAGACAGACAGACAGACAGACAGACAGACAGACAGACAGACAGACAGACAGACAGACAGACAGACAGACAGACAGACAGACAGACAGACAGACAGACAGACAGACAGACAGATAGATAGATAGATAGATAGATAAAGACACACACACACACTAGTACCTCTGTCCTTGAGAATAGACTAAAGGAAGGAAAATATTTAGGAGCTTCTTATTAAGGAACAGGAAACCTGAACTGTCGTGGTAATCTCTAGCTCTACAACGTTCATCTGCCAGGCCCTGCCTACAGACTACTTGTGACTCAACTCGGCTCGGCACGTTTGATGTCCGGGCGGTTTTCTCAAACACCGTAATCAAATTTGTTCTTGATATTTTCTTCTAGGGGTGAGGAAATGCGGGGGGCGGGGGGGGGGGGGGGGGGGGGGGGGGGGCGGGGTTGCGTTTTGAATTCGCGTTTATTTAACACTTCTTGTAGCACGTTTTAAGCACGTCTTTGTTTTCTTCTTCTTCTTGTTCTTGTTATTCTTGTTCTTGTTCTTCTTGTTCTTGTTCTTCTTCTTCTTCTTGTTTTCTTCTTCTTCTTCTTCTTCTTCTTCTTCTTCTTCTTCTTCTTCTTCTTCTTCTTCTTCTTCTTCTTCTTCTTCTTCTTCTTCTTCTTCTTTTTATTATTATTATTATTATTATTATTATTATTATTATTATTCCACCTCTTTTTTTTTCCTTTTCGTCTCTTTTTGCTGCTGCTACTACTACTACTACAACAACAACAACTACTACTAATACTACTACTACTACTACTACTAGTATACTACAACTACTACTACTACTACTACTACTACTACTACTACTAGTATACTACAACAACTACTACTACTACTACTACTACTACTACTACTACTACTACTACTACTACTACTACTAGTATACTACTACTACTACTACTACTACTACTACTACTACTACTACTACTACTACTACTACTACTACTGCTGCTACTACTACTACTACTACTAATACTACTACTACTGCTACTACTGCTACTGCTACTACTGCTACTACTACTACTGCTACTACTACTACTACTACTACTACTACTTATACCACCACTACTACTACTGCCACTACTACTGCTGCTGCTACTATTGCTACTACTACTACTACTACTACTACTACTACTACTACTACTACTACTACTACTACTACTACTTCTACTACTACTACTACTGCTACTACTACTACTACTACAACTACTACTACTACTGCTGCTGCTACTACTGCTACTGCTACTACTACTACTACTACAACTACTACTACTACTACTACTACTACTACTACTACTACTACTACTACTACTACTACTACTACTACTACTACTACTACTACTACTACTACTACTACTGCTACTACTACTACTACTACTACAACTACTACTACTGCTGCTGCTACTACTGCTACTGCTGCTACTACTACTACTACAACTACTACTACTACTACTACTACTACTACTACTACTACTACTACTACTACTACTACTACTACAACTACTACTACTACTGCTGCTGCTACTACTGCTACTGCTACTACTACTACTACAACAACAACAACAACTACTACTACTACTACTACTACTACTACTACTACTACTACTACTACTACTACTACTACTACTACTACTACTACTACTACTACTACTACTACTACTACTACTCTTTCGTGTTCACCGGCTGGCGGAAAGTTCTGTTTGTTTGTCGATTCTAGAGTTTAATCTTGTTCAAGAACAGGAGTTTTGCATGCACAATTGTTTGACAGATCTTTTCTCATTGGTGTGCAGAATCTTTCTTCCTTGCCCTTGAGGCGGATGCACTCCGATCTGGAATGAAACAGCCCTGGTTAGTGGACTATCACGGCAAGCATGTTTGCGTGGCAGTTACTCTATTATTTCTTTGTTTCCCCACACAGAGCCCCAAGAACCCACACAGGGATCCAAGAACCCACACAGGGTCCCAAGAACCCACAGAGGGAATATACCCGCAAACATTATAAACATTCGTCCCTAATGAACATTCGAACATATAAAAGCCAACCTGGCAGGCACGCCTATTTATCACTGCACCATGCAGACCCTAATCACAGAATGAGAAATCTTATTATCTCAGAGGTGATGTAAAAAACCGTTGTTCATTATCTGCTGAGAAAAAGAAACTGCAGGGTGTGGGGGCGAGCTTCCACGGAATCGACAGCCTAAGCTGTCTGAGATGTTTGTTGGATGTTAATCGATTGTATTCCTAACAGTGACATGATTTGTCTGTCTGCCTGCTTGTCTGATGCCTGTACGTCTATCTATCTATCTATCTATCTATCTATCTATCTATCTATCTATCTATCTATCTATCTATCTATCTATCTATCTATCTATCTATCTATCTATCTATCTATCTATCTATCTATCTATCTATCTATCTATCTATCTATCTATCTATCTATCTATCCATCCATCCATCCATCCATCCATCCATCCATCCATCCATCCATCCATCCATCCATCCATCCATCCATCCATCCATCCATCCATCCATCCATCCATCCATCCATCCATCCATCCATCCATCCATCCATCCATCCATCCATCCATCCATCCATCCATCCATCCATCCATCCATCCATCCATCCATCCATCCATCCATCCATCCATCCATCCATCCATCCATCCATCCATCCATCCATCCATCCATCCATCCATCCATCCATCCGGCTGGCTGGCTGGCTGTCTGTCTGTCTGTCTGTCTGTCTGTCTGTCTGTCTGTCTGTCTGTCTGTCTGTCTGTCTATCTATCTATCTATCTATCTATCTGTCTGATGCCTGTACATCTATCTATCTGTCTGACGGTCGGTCTGTCTTCTGTTAATTTTTAATCCTTAAAAAAAATGTGGTCGTTCTATGTGTGTGTCAGTTCAGTCGGTCTAACTGGTTGGCTCTCTCTTCCTCCCTTCCCCCTCTTTTCCTTCCTTCCTCACTCTCTGTATGGCTGTCTCCCTCCTCTCTCTCTCTCTCTCTCTCTCTCTCTCCCTCTCTCTCTCTCTCTCTCTCTCTCTGCCCCCCCCCCTCCTTATTGCCTATTCGTTGGTATAAAAAATGGGGTTCTTTCTGTGAAGAGAAGATGACACGACGGATGTGTGGACCAGCATTCACTAGACTCCACAGTTCACACTTGGTTGTGTGAGTTTGTTTGATTTTACTGGACGGTTCGGCAGAGGGAGATCCACAATCCTAAAAGGAAATTGAAGAAACATCAAAAACGGATCAACCATAGGTTGTCAATTTCACGTTTTGCCGATCCATTAATAATGATTAAATTTCGGCCAGGCTCATTCATCACATTTGTGGGCATTTTTATGTTTTGATAGCTCTGATATTTTGTCCCTCTTTATGTCTTCTGGACAACTTTTGGAGATCAAATTACAAGATAATTTTTGTCTCAGAGATATGGTTTCTTCTTCTTCTTCGCGTTCACCAGCTGTAAACTCTGGCGAAAAGTTCTGGTTGTTCATCCACTTATGCAGTCCTGTTTCACAACCTGAGTTGCGTGTGCATCGGTTTTACAGATCTGACTCATTTTTATGCAGACTGCTGGTTCCTTGCCTTTCAGACAGATGCACTCTGACTTTAAAGGAAAATCCAAATAAGTCGACTCTTACGACATGCTTTTGTGTAGGCAGTGGGTATGTTCTTGTTTTCCCTATAACCGGGCCCCAGAACCCACACGGGGAAAAGATTAGGTTTCAAAACATTTGGTGATGATCGTTGTTTGGAACAACCAAATTTATTAGAAAACCGTGGACCAAGAAGAAGTAAAATACCGTCCTGTAAAATGTGAGAGTCGAGGAGAATTGGCTCACAAACAGCATCCTGTCCCCGCAGGCCGTGTTAAACGTCATTGTGGAGAGAACGGTGATGGAAGGTACAGTTTCCAGAAAGGCAGAGGCAGACCTCCGCGAAAGTGGACACAACACATTGAAGATGCTTTTGCTGTGGAAGCATACAGGGCTGGAGAAGTGGCAGGAGAAAGAGAGACTTTCAGACGTGCCTCGGCGAGGGCAGCGTTCTGTACAGCGTATGGTTGTTGATGAAGATTATGTTTACTACATTGTCATCATGTGCTGGGTTGTCGGTGTGGTGGGTCGTGGTTTATCATCTCATACGATGACCAGACTGCCGAATCAGGTCTGGGTAGAAAAAAGGAGGGGGAGGATCGAATCACCACCGTATTGAAGGTCTTTAATAGAACGTCACTGTCGTCACAAACCGCCTGAACGAAACTGGGTTCCTCGCCAGCTCTCCCGCCTCACGAGGATGTGCGCATCTTTGTGCTGGTCCGTCCCTGCTCCTCTTTCTTGGCGCGATGACTCCTGCTTCTGTTCTCTCCAATCCACCATGAAGCTTGATATGGCCAAACTGTGCCAGTTTTCGAGAAGGATTCTGTTTATGAGCGAGTTTTCTTTGAAGCTGAGATGTTGTGTGATGTGAATATTTTGTTTCTCTTTGATCCATAGTATCCAGTAGCACACACACACACACAAAAAAAAGAGACGCACTTGCATTATAATTTTTATTTTTGATTCTTACTTGGGATACCCTGGTGTCTAAAGATTGGGGTAAGCTGATACTGACGTTTTTGGCGCTTTCGATTCGTATTTATCTCTCTATCTAGTTTCACTTGCAGCCCAATTAGTTAATTTGATTCCATAATCCAGCTTTTTATCTCGAAAATGTTAAATCCGCTTATCATTTCATAAGAGGAAGTAATGTCATAAGAAATTGCCAGGAGAAAGTAATGAAACAAGAAATTCTCTCCCTAAACACAAAATAATAAGCCTGGAAAACGGTGATTAAATACACATACTTACTCTTTTGAAATGGTGGCGAAGAAAAGTATTAAGCCGATACAATGCCGTCAATTATATTAATGTCGAACAAGGACGCTAAGACCGATTCTACATATTCACCATTCGTTGTTCTCAGAATCGGCAGGCAAATATTATTTAATTCCATTTCTCTTTTTCTCAAATATCGGTCGCTAGGAAGTACGTGAGAGCATTGAAATTACATCATTCTTCTTTTTTTCTTCTTCTTCTTCTTCTTCTTCTTCTTCTTCTTCTTCTATTTCTTCTTCTTCTTCTTCTTCTTCTTCTTCTTCTTCTTCTTCTTCTTCTTCTTCTTCTTCTTCTTCTTCTTCTTCTTCTTCTTCTTCTTCTTCTTCTTCTTCTTCTTCTTCTTCTTCTATTTCTTCTTCTTCTTTTTCTTTGTCTTCTGTCTGTCTGTCTGTCTGTCTGTCTGTCTGTCTGTCTGTCTGTCTGTCTGTCTGTCTGTCTGTCTGTCTGTCTGTCTGTCTGTCTGTCTGTCTGTCTGTCTGTCTGTCTGTCTGTCTGTCTGTCTGTCTGTCTGTCTGTCTGTCTGTCTGTCTTCTTCTTACGATTATGATTATTATTTTTAATATTATTATTATTATTCCTCCTCTTCTTATTCTCTTCCACCATCCATTTATCTCAGCGAGGTGTTGGGGGAAGATGTAAGGATTCGTTTGTGCGATTTTTCCAATGTATTTTAGAAGTTGGTGTTGATGACTGTTTTGTTGCACTTGATGGTGTCGCTCCATATCTTTCGTGGTTTCCCCTTGCTCTGTATTCATTATATTTCTTCAGCGTGGCTCTCCGTGGCAGTTGGTACCAGGGCATTCTCGTCAGATGGCCAAACCATCTCATTTATTGTTCTTTAATGAACTGTATGACTGGTTTCAGTTCTAGTCTTCTTCTAATTTCTTCATTCTTAATTTAATCTCTTCCTGTGACACCAGCAACTCTTTAAAGACATCTCATCTCTGTTGTTACGATCTTCCGCTCATTAGTTGTTCTAAGTGTCCATGTTTGGCACTGGTAGCACAATGTCGGCCAAAAAAATCTATTCGTATGAGAATTTCTTTGGTTGACAGAGATATCTTTCTATGCGCCAGAAGCGGTGTTAATTGTCTCAAAACATGATTTGCTTTCGCACAGTGTTTGTTTATTTCTCTATCCATTCTTCCATCTGAGGTGAAAAATGACCTTAGATATGTATGTCAATTTGTTCGTTTGTTTTATCAAATTACATCAAAAATTAATTAATTCTCTTTCCCCCCCCCCCCCAACTTTTTTTGGGGTGTTTATGCTGTAAAGCGTCGTAGAGTTAGATGTAGTTTACTGTATTTTGCTACTGCGTAGTTTGTGTAATTGTCATATTTCCTTTCTCTAGTGTCTCTTTTACTTCCTCTATCTATATCTTTCTTTGTTAGCCTCTAGACTTGTAACCTGCAATTCTCATGCCTATGCTGACTGATTTTGTTCCATTCTGACCAAGTGAGCAAACCTTTTGATTCCTTGATGTTCCCTGAAATCATTTACCAGTTCTGTGCCTAACACTATTCTTAGCGGTTCGTTTCCCCCCGTTACGTGTCTTCTACACCTCATCTCAAATGTTGAAATTTTGCGTTTATGTTTTGCTAGGATTGCACATGTCAGAGATTGGCATTTATCAGCTACTGTTTTGTATGCATGCTGGTATTGATTTACTGCTACTCTTTTGTGTGCGTGCTTGATTTACTGCTACATATTGGTAATCCTTAGAGGGTAGCACTGTTGATATTGCTTTGCTGCTACACATTGGTAATCCTGGGAGGGTAGCACTGTTGATATTGCTTTGCTGCTACACATTGGTAATCCTAGGAGGGTAGCACTGTTGATATTGCTTTGCTGCTACATATTGGTAATTCTAGGAGGGTAGCACTGTTGATATTGCTTTACTGCTACATATTGGTAATTCTAGGAGGGTAGCACTGTTGACATTGCTTTACTGCTACATATTGGTAATCCTAGGAGAGTAGAACTGTTGATATTGCTTTACTGCTACATATTGGAAATCCTAGGAGGGTAGAACTGTTGATATTGCTTTACTGCTACATATTGGAAATCCTAGGAGGGTAGCACTGTTGATATTGCTTTACTGCTACATATTGGTAATCCTAGGAGGGTAGCACTGTTGATATTGCTTTACTGATACATATTGGAAATCCTAGGAGGGTAGCACTGTTGATATTGCTTTACTGCTACATATTGGTAATCCTAGGAGGGTAGAACTGTTGATATTGCTTTACTGCTACATATTGGTAATCCTAGGAGAGTAGAGCTGTTGATATTGCTTTACTGCTACATATTGGTAATCCTAGGAGGATAGAACTGTTGATATTGCTTTACTGCTACATATTGGAAATCCTAGGAGGGTAGCACTGTTGATATTGCTTTACTGCTACATATTGGTAATCCTAGGAGGGTAGAACTGATGATAAACGCTTGTTCCCAGCATGAATGTGTTACTGTGATACATATATTTTTTCCACGGCTAAAACGATTTTTTTCCACCACGAACTCATGATTTTTAAACCCCCAGAAATTCGGGTTAACGAGGCTTTGCTGTAATTTACCACCACCACTACTACCACCACCACCACTACTACCACTACCACCACCACTACCACCACTACTACCACCACTACTACCACTACCACCACCACCACTACTACTACTTTTGTTATTGTTATTATTATTATTATTATTTTTATTGACATTACTATTTGTCATTTATATTTACACATCCTTTCCTTGTTCCTTTGTTTATTTTCTGTTCTCTAACTGTAGCCTGGATGCTTTCACTTTTCGTTT
>CAJHNH020000264.1:35000-100000 GCA_905116865.2 Candidula unifasciata | reverse complement strand
ATATGTGTGATGTTGAGAGGGGGAATGTATTTGCTGTTGAGACAAGGGGATATGTGTGATGTTGAAAGGAGGGGATATGTGTGATGTTGAGAGGAGGGTATATGTGTGATGTTGAGAGGAGGGGATATGTGTGATGTTGAGAGGAGGGGATGTGTGTGATGTTGAGAGGGGGGAATATGTGTGATGTTGAGAGGAGGGGATGTGTGTGATGTTGAGAGGAGGGAATATGTGTGATGTTGAGAGGAGGGGATGTGTGTGATGTTGAGAGGAGGGAATATGTGTGATATTGAGAGGAGGGGATATGTGTGATGTTGAGATGAGAGGATATGTGTGATGTTGAGAGGAGGAGATGTGTGTGATGTTGAGAGGAGGGGATGTATGTGATGTTGAGAGGAGGGGATATGTGTGACGTTGAGAGAAGGGGATATGTGTGATGTTAAGAGGAGGGGATATGTGTGATGTTGAGAGGAAGGGACATGTGTGATGTTGAGAGGAGGGGATATGTGTGATGTTAAGAGGAAGGGACATGTGGGATGTTGAGAGGAAGGGACATGTGTGATGTTGAGAGGAAGGGACATGTGTGATGTTGAGAGGAGAGGTATATGTGTGATGTTGAGAGGAAAGCTATATGTGTGATGTTGAGAGGAGGGGATATTGAGATGTTGAGAGGAGGGGATATTTATGATGTTGAGAGGAGGGGATATGTGTGATGTTGAGAGGAGGGATGTATGTACTGTTAAGAGAAGAGGATATGTGTGATGTTGAGAGGAGGGGATATGTGTGATGTTCAGAGGACGGGATATGTGTGATGTTGAGAGGAGGGTATATGTGTGATGTTGAGAGGAGGGGATATGTGTGATGTTGAGAGGAGGGGATATGTGTGATGTTGAGAGGAGGGATGTATGTGCTGTTGAGAGAAGAGGATATGTGTGATGTTGAGAGGAGGGGATATGTGTGATGTTGAGAGAAGAGTATATATGTGATGTTGAGAGAAGAGGATATATGTGATGTTGAGAGGAGGGGATATATGTGATGTTGAGAGAAGGAGATATGTGTGATGTTGAGAGGAGGGGAGCAAATGATATAGAGTAAAACGACGTTAACAGGAATCAGAGGACCAGAAAATCAAGAGCTCATGTTGGAAAAAACAATCGCTGTGACCAAATATTTTGCATCCTAATCTAGCCTTCTTCTTTTTACTGAACTTTAACTGTATTATTTTTGAGTTTTTCCTTCTTCGCTTCTGCTGCCGTTGCCTCTTCTTCTTCTGCTGCTGTTGCAGCTGCTACTGCTCCTGTTGCTGCTTCTTCTTCTTCTTTTTTCGTCTCCTTTTTTTTCTTCTTCTTCTTCTTCTTCTTCTTCTTCTTCTTCTTCTTCTTCTTCTTCTTCTTCTTCTTCTTCTTCTTCTTCTTCTTTTTTTTTTCTTCTCCTTCTTCTGCTTCTTCTTCTTCCTCACCCTCCTCTTCTTCTTTTTTCTTTTTCTTCTTCTTCTTCTTCTTCTTCTTCTTCTTCTTCTTCTTCTTCTTCTTCTTCTTCTTCTTCTTCTTCTTCTTCTTCTTCTTCTTCTTCTTCTTCTTCTTTTTCTTCTTCTTCTTCTTTTTCTTTTTCTTCTTCTTCTTCTTTTTCTGATTCTTCTTCTTCTGCATCATCTTATTTCATTTTGATGCGCCCGTACCTTGCGGTGTCGATGTAAAATATAATTTACGGAAAAGGTCCCGTTTTCGTGCTTCGTAAATTATTATTTCCAGGGCCTCTGTAATTCCCTTTGTCGGAAATGGCATGGTCGGCCTCTTCTTCCACCTAGTCTGTACACCATTGTTTGTTGTGGTATACTGTCTACAGACATCTGCGTTACATGGCCAAACCATTTCAGTCTTTATCTTCTAATGAAATCTAGAGCTGCTACTACTACCCCTATTTTCCTTCGGATTTAATCGTTTCATGTCTTATCTCTTCTTATTATATTGAGAGTCCTCATTGCAGTTGTAACTTTTTTTTTTTCTGTCATTGTTCAGGTTTTGCATTGATAGCACAGGGTTTTCAAGTGTTCGTTTAGTTTATGTTGATACATATTTGTTACTTAGTATTGTGCCATTTGCCCGATGTTGTGGTTTGCTTTGTTAAATCTGTCATCAATTTCATCTTCTGTCTTGCCAGCTGATAGTAATATCTTTTATAAAAATTTCAAGTTCTTGGATTGTTTCAGAGGGTTTTTATGTCAGCTGCAGATTTATTGTTTTGTCTACTTTGGCTGTGATCATGGCCTCTGTTTTGTTGGTGTTAATTCTCGTGTTATCCTCCTTCAAATTTGGTTTCAATAATTTGTGGGGTCTTGCAGTTCGGTTTCCGAAGATGCAATTAGTGACTGGTCATCCGCAAATAGTAGTTCTTTGATGGGATTCTTTTTTCCCTTTGAATCTTCTTTTTCTTGGTGTATTATAGTCATTGTCTTGTTGGTTTCTGTAAAGATGTTATTAGGGAAAGTTATGAAGAGAAGGGAGACAGGACACAGTCTTGTCGTACTTTAGATTTCATGGAAATGGTTCTCAGTATCCTCGGTTTGTTTAACAGTACATCCACTGTTGTTATACAATCTTTTACATGTGTTTATTAAATGCGTGTATACACATAGTAACTTTTTAAGATTCCCCATAGTTTGTACCTATCTACTCTGTCAAGTGATTTTTCTTCATCAATAAAGGCTAAAAAGAGTGTTTCGTTAAAGTCTTCTTTTTCTTCTTCTTCTTCTTCTTTTTTTTCTTCTTCTTCTTCTTCTTCTTCTTCTTACGTTCGCTTGAAATAAATTATCTATACCTGCAATGTTGTCTCTAGTATGAGCCTCAGGCTTTTGTAATTAACTCAACGACCCGGAACGTTTTACTTGCACTGTTGTTTCTCTCGGCCAAGAAGATTTTGCCTTAAAACGTTGTATTTGGGACAGTCTTGGAGGACATGATCTGTTGTCTCAGGTGCCAGTCCACATGTGCACATGGCTGATTCACCGATTTGAAATTTTGTCTACATGTGGCTGCGAAGTCGATTGTGTTAAATTCAGTTGATTTGTCTAAATAGTCTTAAAGCAGAGATGGCATATGTGCATCCCGTGTTGTTGTTGTTGTTGTTTTTTTTTTTCTAAATCTCAATTGCGCT
The DNA here is from genome assembly GCA_905116865.2 of Candidula unifasciata. Classification (NCBI taxonomy): domain Eukaryota; kingdom Metazoa; phylum Mollusca; class Gastropoda; order Stylommatophora; family Geomitridae; genus Candidula; species Candidula unifasciata. The sequence goes on along the minus strand of CAJHNH020000264.1, from coordinate 96,850 downwards.
TTACTTAGCTCGGTATCAATTACCAGTCGTTCTCTTTTCTCGAAAATTTAGCAGAATACTTTCCCGGTATGACTCAATAGAGAGATGTTTCTGTACTGTGTGCAGTCTCTTCTACTGTCTGTAGTTGTCCCATATTGGAATGATTGTGGCATTTCACCAGGCATATGATGTCTGTTGTTTCACCCTCACATACTTCTGCATTCGCCCCTGAAAGTATGGTTGGCATGCTGTGTTGTGGTTTAAGCTGGGCAGCGATATCCGCACCTTTCGGCCAAACACACCCGGTTTCAGCTAAAATCATAATTAGCTACTTTTTATGGCATTCTTGGGGAAACAAGGAAAGTGGGTCTGCTCTTCTCACCCCCCCCCCCCCCCCTTTCCCCCACATACTGTCTGAACACTGAAGGATTTCAGGGTTGTCCGTTCAGTCGTAATTTTATGAGATATGAATTTATAAAGGGAAGGAAAATGCACGTGACTTGGAGAGGGAAAAAAATTTTCGTCTCCATCGAGAGCAAGTTTTATAAATGGCCATGGCTCTAATGTCGACCCAGCCTCCAAGGGGTACCTTGTAATTTCCTGGGAAACAAAGGCGGCCGGTGGGATGTTGGCAACATTGCCGTTCAAATCCTGATTGGTCTGTAACTAATTTGGGTCCTGTACCATGTGCCTAAAGCGCCAGTTAAGTAATTTCTATGGCTGTCAAGAATTTAGATGATGAGGTGTCCAGCTACTTCTCTTTAGAAATAAACATGAATCTAATCTTACTTCCCTTTTTCCTGTGGTTGCAGCCAAGAGGAAGCGCAGCAGATAGACCAGGAGCTCTTCAATGAGTATCTTTTCAGTTTGGATCAACTGATGGAGCTTGCTGGATACAGCTGTGCTGTGGCTATTGCTAGGGTAAGTCTATGGGTGGTCATGTAACAGTGGGAGTGATATGAGATGCGTAACATGGGAGTGAACCATGGTGAAGCACGTCTGTAGGCTGGTCATGTAACAGTGGGAGTGACATGAGATACGTGACATGGGTGTAAAGCGTGGTGAAGCACGTCTATGGGTGGTCATGTAACAGTGGGAGTAACATGAGATACGTGTCATGGGAGTAAAGCGTGGTGAAGCATGTTTATGACAGTTCATGTAACAGTGGGAGTGACATGAGATACGTTGCATTGGTGTAAAGCGTGGTGAAGCAAGTCTATGGGCTGGTCGTGTAACAGTGGGAGTAACATGAGATACGTGACATGGGTGTAAAGCGTGGTGAAGCATGTCTATGGGCTGGTCTTGTAGCAATGGGAGTAACATAAAATACGTGACATGGGCGTAAAGCGTGGTGACGGACGTCTGTGAGCTGGTCGTGTAACAGTGGGAATAACATGAGATACGTGACATGGGAGTAAAGCATGGTGAAGCACGTCTTAGCAGCCTTAGAAGGCGAGATAGCAGACTGTATAACCAACACCTCAAGAGAACAATCAGTGGAAGTACCTTGGAAAGGCTGTTGCATTGCAGCACGTTTGGGAACGACACAGTTGCAGTGGCGTCGATTGTGATAGCATGACAAAACATATGCAGGAGAATTGTTCTGTTTTCAAGAACACTAAAGCAATCACATACACAGCTTTACGGGAAACTATGAATAAGAGCTAATAGACTGAAATGGTTGAGGCATATGGAAAGAATGTCAGACGACAGAGAAGTAAAAACTGTATACGCCAGGGAGATGAATGGTCGTAGACCACGAGGGAGACCAAGAAGACAATAGAGAGATAATATTCAGACAGACCTGCAAACACTTGGTGTTACCAGCAGGAAACAGAAGGCCAACCCCCCGTGTGGGTTCCGGGGCCCCATTGTGGGGAAAACAAGAATAGACCCACTGCCTCCCCAAAAGCATGTCGTAAGAGTCAACTAATTGGGGAGCTTCCTTTGAAGTCGGAGTGCATCTGCCGGAGAGGCAAGGATCCAACAGTCTGTATTCAAGAGAATGAGATCTGTAAAACTGATGCACACGCAACACTCAGGTTCTCAAGCAAGACTGCAGTTCAGTAGTGGACGAGCAACCAGAACCTGCCGCCAGAGTTTACAGCTAGTGAACGCAAAGAAGAAGAAGAGAAGGCCAACTAGAATGATGAAAGGAGGCGGGTGATTTCTGCAGCAATGAACCTCAAGGGTTCGGAATGATGAAGAAGAAGAAGATGAATGAAACAGATTTTGTGGAAGAATAGAATAAAAGGCAAGTTATATGTTTTAACAGAAAGAACAGCTAATGATATTATCATTTCTAATTATTTCAATTTCAGAGGGTTTCTCTGTAAGCTGTATATTTATTGTTTTGTCTACTTTGGCTATAATCATCTCTTCTGTTTTGTTGGCGTTAACTTTTATGTTGTTATCCTTTTACAAATTTAATTTCAATAATGTGTGTGGTCTTGCAGTTCAGTTTCCGAAGGTGCAATTAGTGACTAGTCGTCCGCAAATAGTAGTTCTTTGATGGAATTGTTTGCTTTTGGATCTTCTTTTTCTTGGTGTATTATAGTCCTTATCTGGTTGGTTTCTGTACAGATGTTATCAGTGTAAGTTGTGAAGAGAAGGGAGACAGGACACAGCCCTGCCGTACTTTAGATTTCATTGAAATGGCTCTCAGTGTCCTCGGTTTGTTTACCAGTGCATTCACTGTTGTTTTACATTTTCATTTACAAAAAGAAAGAAAGAAAGAAAGAAAGACAGACAGACAGACAGACAGACAGACAGACAGACAGACAGACAGACAGTTCAAGGCAGCAGCTGTACAAATGTGTGGGTTACAGGAAGAAGTTGACCAACAATCCTAAAGGGTTTCTAGCAGCCCCGAAGGACCTTCATTAGGAAGCGGCACCTAATTGATTAACAACATGTTATTGATCCAAATTATTGATTGACTAGGCAGGAGACATTATATATATATATATATTGTAAATTCTTTGAAACTACACATACACACAATCTCGCGCGTGCGCGTGCGCACACACTCACAGAGTTAAAAAAACGCATAGTTATTCGACCTCTCGTTTTTTATTAGTTTGTAAAAAAAAAAAAATAGCATACTCGGTTGTGTGCAAGGCAGACTCAGATCTTGTTTACTGTGTCATGTGGACATGTGTCCGTGAATTGAGTGGGTTTTTGCAGTCGTTACAACGCAGTGGTCAGTTGTGTCTAAGACCATATTTGTGAGCATAGCTCTTAATGCGCGTACGAGAAAACAACACAATTTGGAGTGAACACTATTTACTGCTTACGCAATTGAACCCTATAAAAAGGATAACGCTATACCAAAACATACAGTTCATTTTCAAGCAGTCTCGAATGGCGCCTCTGTCGATAAATTTAAGGAATATTGCTACTGGCCGATTGCCGGCAGGAGAAAGTCAAAGTCAGGTTGATGGGCAAAAAAATGTGTGTGTATATATAAATGTATGTATATGTATATATGTAAATGCATGTATATGCACACACATTATGTGTGTGTATTACACACATAATGTGTATCTGAGTATATGTATGTGTGTCCTGTGTCCTGGTTAAGTTGTACACTTGCCAGATACAAATCCACTGAACCGGCCCAGGTAAATACATGGAAACATATCATACTGGTCTCTTTAACTGCGTCAGTGCTGGACACAGAACAACACTTGGATCTTGGCTGGCTCACCTGTGAGGAGAGGATCTGATATTATCTGCATTACTGTATGATTGTTGTTAGCGTAAGTATGGGCGCGACTTGTGGAACTGCTGTATTTTTGTCTGATTCTTGTTAGGGTACGTCTGTTGGAAGTATCATGGAACAGTCTATCATTGTCTGATTCTTGCTAGGGTAAGTCTGTGCGAAGTATCATGGAACAGTCTATCATTGTCTGACTCTTGCTATGGTAAGTCTGTGGGAAGTATCATGGAACATTCTATCATTGTCTGACGCTTACAATGGTAAGTTTGTGGAAAGTATCATGGAACAGTCTATCATTGTCTGATTCTTGCTAGGGTAAGTCTGTGGGAAGTATCATGGAACATTCTATCATTGTCTGATTCTTGCTAGGGTAAGTTTGTGGAAAGTATCATGGAACAGTCTATCATTGTCTGATTCTTGCTAGGGTAAGTCTGTGGGAAGTATCATGGAACAGTCTATCATTGTCTGACTTTTGCTAGGGTAAGTCTGTCCGAAGTATCATGGAACATTCTATCATTGTCTGACTTTTGCTAGGGTAAGTCTGTGGGAAGTATCATGGAACAGTCTATCATTGTCTGACTCTTGCTATGGTAAGTCTGTGGGAAGTATCATGGAACATTCTATCATTGTCTGACGCTTGCTATGGTAAGTTTGTGGGAAGTATCATGGAACATTCTATCATTGTCTGACGCTTGCTAGGGTAAGTCTGTGGAAGGTATCACGGTACATTCTATCATTATTTGATTCTTGCTAGGGTAAATTTGTGGGAAGTATCATGGAACATTCTATCATTGTCTGACTTTTGCTATGGTGTCTATAGTCGAGTCACTGAACAGTTGTATCATTGACTGATTCTTGCTAGGGTAAGTCTGTCTCATGGAATATTTTATCATTGTCTGACTGTAAGTCTAGAGAAAGTCTATGATCGAGTCATGGAATTGTTATATCATTGTTGCTAGGATCAGTCAGTTTGTGGTCGTGTCATGGAACAGTTGTATAATTGTCTGACTTTGCAAGGGTAAGTCTGTGGTCGAGTGGTGTAGCTGTTGTATTATTGTCTTTCTGTTGTTAGCGTAAGTCTGTGAACATTTCGTGTAGCTGTTGTATCATTGTCTGACTTTGCAAGGGTAAGTCTGTTAGCGAGTGATGGAACATTTGTCTGAATGTAGATAGCGTACTGACTAGACGGGTTTTAAAAAAAAGGTGACTCGTCGTGCGACTCATTACTCGTTCAAACAATAGTATTCTTATAGCTTACAGTTCCTTCGAAGTCAGCTTCCATCTGCGTGAGAGGCAAGAAACCAGCAATCTACATACACATAAGTCAGATCTGTAAAACGGATGTGCACGCAGCACTCAGTTTCTGGAACAAGACTTAAGAGGTGGACAAACAACCAGAACTTTCTGCCGGAGTTTACAGGCCCGTGAACACGAAGAAGAAGACAGCTCACGAAATAATAATTCTCATGACACCTTTAAACAATAATATTCCTACATCTGTCTAACATGTTATATCTCACTACCCCTGCGAACAGTATTATTCCTATAGATAAAAACGTGTTATTTCTCATTTCTCCTCGGCACATTATTATTCCTACAGCAGTCTTCTTCTTCTCCTCCTCCCCCTCCTCCTCCTCCTTCTTCTTCTTTTTCTTCTTCTTATTTTTCTTCTTCTTCTTCTTCATCTCCTCCTGTCTGTTCCTGGAGTGCCTCGCGGCGTCAGGGCAGAAAGAATCTTCTGGAACGCACCCTTCTGTTCGCTTCGTATAAAGTTCTTTTCGGTGTTTCTTATATTTCTGCATTCCATCAATACGTGGTCGGCCTCTAGTTCTCTTGTCGTTGTATCTGTATAACATTGCTCTCTGTGGGACCTCGTCTAATGCCAGTCTTATTACATGGCCAAACCATTTGATTTGTTTTCTACCTATAAAGTTCACCAGTATGATGTGTTGTTTCTCCATTATCTCTCTGCTGTCAGTGCTACCCTCCCGAGAGCCTGAAGAAGGACCACGCTGCTGTGCTGGTGTGTTGTGGACCCGGTAACAATGGCGGAGATGGGCTGGTGTGTGCCCGTCACATGAAGCTATTTGTAAGTTTGAAATTTCTTCTTCTTCTTTGTGATCGGTTTCGTATGTTCAGGTCAGACCATTAGGTGGATTGCCTCTATGAACTCTCATGTCGGTTGCAGGTCCTACTTGGTTCCCCATAGCTTGCTCTGCACACTTTGCTCTTGAGGCCAGATTTCTAGTTTGAAATCTACGACGCCGCTAAACAGCAGAGTCCATGATTCAGTGGCTGTAGTACCTGTTAACTAAAGCTAACTGAATATATTTTAGCTTGTTATTTCTCTCGGTTTTTTAACAATACTTTAGCTCCCAGATCGATCTAGCCTTGAGTCGGTACTAAGTAAAGTCATGGGAAGTTAAGGCGGCTGGGCAATGTTAACCACATTACCCACTGCGTGCCGACTGGTCTCAGAATATATGTATAGCACTATATGTCATGCACTGAGAATGGATCAGATCGGATCCCCCCCCCCCCCCCGTAACAGAGTAAGGTCATAACTTGTTTGTTAGGAGGCACATAGCTAGGTTATTGAGCAGAGTTATCATGTACCGGAAATCAACAAGTTTTGGCAGCCTTGACATTCTTTTCTAGAAACTTCGTTTGTTATTAACAGAGAAATGTTTTGCAAATGTATAATCTATAAATAGTATATGACGTCATTGTTGACGTGCCCTATCAAAGTGAACGCAGTTGCACTGGCTTTCTAGAAGCTTCTATGAGGACAAATGTCAATTTAACTACTATATTTGCACAGAATAAGATGACAAAATCTGATGCAATCGAGATATAATTAGCAAATCGCTCGTAAGAACGTACATAGTAAATAAGTTGAGCATACACGAATATTCTAAAAGCAGAAAAAGTTAGAAGAAAACAAATAACTAGCATTCCAGCATCCAAGTATAAATAATGAGTGAGAAGCCACTAGGGTGATTCTCCAGTCCACAAGACTCAAGAGACGAGGGACGTTATATGGACTCTCAAAGAATGCTTTCAGTCGTCGAGACTCAGAGGACGAGCGACTTGTCTCAGTGACCCTCGCAGTTTTGGAGATGCCAACTCAAAACTAGAGGGAGAGGAGCCAGTCACTTTGAGCCTCAAAGACAGACACTGGAGGGCAGACATAACACGAGACAACGAACTACAGAGACAACATAAAAGATGCATAGATCTATGGTTAACAGCGACACATTAGGTAGGAAACTATAGAGATATTAGAGTCGACGATCAAGCCGTTAGTGCCAGACAGCACTAGAAGCCAGGTGGCAGTTATTGACACTACAGCCAGTTAACAAAGTAACTAGAGATGAAGAACACAACGCGAACTCAAGAGTGTGTAGCCATAGGGAGAACACAGCGCCTTTCAGAATACCATTAACGTTGTTTGTAACATTGCTGAAGTATTACAATAAAGACAGTATAGACAAGAACAGTTGTTTCCAGCCATTTAATATTTCAAGCATCAGAGTCACGTGAGAAGCAAGCAGCATGCAAGACATCATCATCATCGTCACCACTATCGACACGACCATCTTTCTCCTCGTCTATAATCTTCTAATCGACTCCTCCTGTAGCAAAACTAAAGACGAACCTGGGTGTGACATCGACATATACAACGAAAAAGAGAGCTGTGCTACAACCCCCCCCCCCCCCTCCTTTCCCAAATATGGACACCGAAAGTGAAAAGCAAAGGGGGAAGACCAAGAGAGACCCCGCGTTTATCCATCATCAGGGAAAGCTTAGCCTTGGGGCTAACAAACATCCACGACCTAAAACAGGCGGCAACGACCCACCAGACACGGAAAGGTATGGCCTCTGCCCTTTGCGCCGCCCTAGGCTCAAGGGGAAAGACTAACTAATGCTATGCCCAATACGCCTAATGGCAAGAAAAAAGGGACCTTTATTTCTGGACGGCTTTCATTCCTTAACCTGTGGGCGCGTGTCGTCATGCGTGAAAATGCTTGGTAGTGGCTTTGGGCCGCCACGACCACAGGGACCTCTTGCTGATTTATTTTATCAAAATTGTCGGTACAACTCACGTTTTCAGGCCCAGCCACACCGTGATTGACAGTTCATTGGTGCATCTTGACCTTTCACACGCGCGACTTTCTCTTACAGGGATGTCAGGTTGCAAAGTCTCCTACTCTATCACCGGCGATATCTCGCGTTCCATACTACACGTTACCCCACTTTTAACGTCGCAATATCGTCTACAACTGGCGCTAACACCAACCCCCTTAGGAGACAGCCTCAGCCTAGGTCCCACGAGAGAGTGCTTTCTAACATGATACCCCTGTAAGAGAAAGTCGCAGGTGTTAAAGGTTCAGATGCATTAATGTACGGCCAATCACGGTGTCGCTGGGCCCGAAAATGTGAGTAGTTCCATATTTTTGTAATTGTAATAATGTGCAGGCAGGAATTGGGGCATTGCTTGTTCCACGTGATGGGGAGGGAGGAAATTGCCCTAATGCAGCCAAGAAGTTCTAGCGGCAATAATCCCTACAGGAAGCTTGGGGTCAGTAGTAGACTAAAGGTAAAGGTGACAGGGTCGACTTCATTGCACCTTGTTCTATCCCATATGGCTCGGTCTCTCTCGGCAGAACGGCTAGCTGCCTGCCGAGAGAGGCGCACAGTGGATGTACTTTGTAGCTCCGGCATGGATCCTCGGGGTCTCATAAAACTTGCACTCTTGAATGGACCGGCGCTGCCGTGAAATGAACCCACGATCTTCAGATTGCGAGGCAAACGGCTTGACCACTTCGCCACGTGGACCCCCAGCCGGTACTAGACTTTGGAGCGGGGTGGGGGCGGTTGCTAATAGAAATAAGAGAGATGTCGATAAAATAGGACAACAGTTACAACAACATAACAAAAAATATTTCATGTTATTCATCAGTTTTATTGTGGATAATATTATCTTGTCTTTATTATCCCTGTACCATTATATCTTGTCAACCCCTTTGTGGGTTGCAAGTTTTCGTTATTTGAAGCCCTACTCTGGCTCTTGCCAGGGGCCGCAATTTAGCCCGGCTATAAATATGGTCTAATGGCTGAACGCTATTACTGGGACCTCTCCACGAGTGATCCTCATCCACGTGGCGCACTTTGTGTCATTTGGTGTTTATCGCTTGTGTGATGTCCTGGTGGGGTGAAAGAAGATTGATAGATTATCCTATTTTACCTAATATTTTCCCTAGTTATTTTAATTTTCCGTCTGACCGATAGAATCCATTGCCGCTCCAATATGGAACACTATTTTTCGTTTTTTTAAGCCCCTACCCCGGCGGTAGTCAGGGTCCTAATATAAACTAACGGTTGAACGGGGTTTCTGCAACAGGTGCACGGGCGATGCTCATCGGAATCGTAGCACTTTGAGTCACCTGGTTTCGGTCACTAGCTGTACGGTCCTGGTCAGGTTAAACGACACACACACAATTGTCTTTGTTTACTGCCAGTGTTTGGGGAAGGGGGAGGGGGGGGGAGTCACTTAAGCATAATTGCCAGTTGCTAGTTTGTCGGCCTGAAAGTATAGGGTTCAATCCGCATTTTTTTTTTTTTTTTTTTACAAATTGGCTTATGACTCCCAATTTGACCCAGCCAAAACTGGGTACGAGGTAATGTACTTGGAAGTAAAGGTGGTCGGTGTAATGTTGACCACATTGACAACCCAGTGCTGATTGGACGTTACATAATGTAGGTATAGCACTTTATGCCTCGTAAGCTAAAGACACGAAAGTAGCCCTTACTTACTGGCGAAGGGAGCCTGCTTGGTCTCGAGACATGGTGTCCGCTTCGATTGCAAGAGGTTCCGGGTTCAATCCCCGGTAAGGGCTGGGATTTTTCACGTGGACTTTGACTTCTAGTAATTCCCTATTCTTCTTCTTCTTCTTCACTTCCTCTTTCACCGCTGTGGGTGTCGAGGGAGATATAAGGTTCTGTTTCTAGCTCTTCTGGCCGCCTCGACCATTGGCACATCGTGCTGTTGTAGAGTTCCTCTGATGTTATCCTTCCATCTTGTTCTTGGTCTACCCCGTGCTCCACGTCCTTCTTCTCTTTTCATGTATGCTTTGTATGGTATGGTGTCACAAGGCATCCTCTCTAAGTGGGCAAACCATTTCAATTGCTGTCTTCGTATGTAATCCAGAATTGGTTCTGTGCCGACTTTTTCTCTTATGATCTCATTCCTGATCTTATCTCTTATGGTCACTCCTACAGCCCTTCTCAGACATCTCATTTCCGTGGTTACTAATTTTCTTTTATGGTTTGTTGTGGGTGACCATAACTGGCACTGGTAGCACAGAGTTGGAATAAATATGCTTTGTGCTGATTGGGATTGTCTTATGCTGTAAGAGGGGGGCAAGCTGTCCCAATACTGGGTTTGCTTTACTGCATCTAATGTTAATTTCTTTATCCAATTTCCAATCTTCGGTAAATGTAGTTCCCAGATATTTAAACTCAGATGCCTGTTTAATGCCTTTGCACCCTATTGCTATGTTTAGATCTGTCTTCTTTTTTCTTATTGACATTACTTCTGTCTTTTCAGTGTTGATTCTCATATTATTTGGTTTCCATGCTGCATTAAATATTCTGTGAAGCCATCTGATGCTGCTTTCACCTGCTGTTTGAATTTTTTATGTTGGTAATCTATCAGCTCCTGGTGCTTTTTATTTGGGAGACTGCTTAATGACTTTTTCTATTTCATCCATTAGTGTGTGTGGTTCTAACACTGTTGCTCTGTGCTCTTCAGTTGTTCTTTCCTGATGATCTCCTAGAGGATTAAAGAGCTCATTGAAGTATTCCCTCCATCTTTCTGCTATCTCGGGTGGATCTATCAATGGCCTTCCTATCTTATCATTAATTATTTCAGTGGGGTTGTAGCTCTCATCTCTTTTCCGCATATTTTTAACAAGTTTGAAAAATTTTCTGCTGGCTGTTTTCTCATTTTCTGCTAATGACTCGCCGAAACGTTCCCAGGATGCTTGTTTTGCTTTCTTGACACTCCTGTTGGTTTCTCTCCTTTGCAGTCTATAGTTTTTATAATCTTCTTTTTTTTTCTTTTTTTTTTTTTTTTGATTTTATCCACTGTTTATATGTCTTTTTTTTTTTTTTTTAATTGCTTCTTTTACTTCTTCGCACCACCAAGGTGAAAATTTGTTATTTCCCCGTCTGTTTCCACTCTTCCGTTTACCACATAATTCTTCTGCAATACTAAGCATGTAATTCCCCCTGGTCTCTGGATAGTGAGATCGGACGCCCGTGTGCATTGATGCGCACGTAAAAATCCGTTGGCAGTTGGAAATTGAAAAGAGAAGCCTAACGGCGCTGCCCGGGGTAAATTTTGAGTTAAAAATCAACCCATAGTATTTCAGGATCCTCGCTGGTGCTCCAGATTATGTGCACTGTGCTGAGCTTTTTTAGACTCAGATTTGTGTTAGAAAAAGAATGGAGAACTTATGGGTTACTACCTGTGTTCAGTGATGTTGGTCCATTGTTCAAACGTCAAACTTCAAACTTACTGCCAAAGTTGCTTTGGTTGATTTCAATTAACAATAACTTCAGTTTTAGGCTTCAGTAAGTCTTGCTGACAACAGCACGTGTATGTGCAGTTGTGTCCTTTGGTCAGGTAAAGAGGTTGAAGGCTCTGGAGGATATTGTGATGACTGGGAAGATCCACGGTAGAATTTGAAGAGGCAGATCAAGAGAGATGATGATGGATGGACTGCGACGGTGGCACAGAGTGATGTCGGCGGAGCTGATTCACCAAGAGAGATGATGACGGATAAACTGCGACGGTGGCACATAGTGATATCGGTGGAGCTGATACACCAAGAGAGATGATGATTGATGGACTGCGACGGTGGCACAGAGTGATATCATCGGTGAAGCTGATTCACCAAGAGAGATGATGACAGATGGACTGCGACTGTGGCACATAGTGATATCATCGGTGGAGCTGATCCACCAAGAAAGATGATGACGGATTGACTGCGACGGTGGCACAGAATGATATCGGTGGAGCTGATCCACCAAGAGAGATGATGACGGATAGACTGCGACGGTGGCGCAGAGTGATATCGGTGGAGCTGATCCACCAAGAGAGATGATGACGGATTGACTGCAACGGTGGCGCAGAGTGATATCGGTGGAGCTGATCCACCAAGAGAGATGATGACGGATAGACTGCGACGGTGGCACAGAATGTCGGTGGAGCTGATCCACCAAGAGAGATGATGACGGATGGACTGCGACGGTGGCACAAAATGATATCATCAGTGGAGCTGATCCACCAAGAGAGATGATGACAGATAGACTGCGAAAGTGGCACCGAATGATATCTTCGGTGGAGCTGATCCACCAAGAGAGATGATGACGGATTGACAGCGACGGTGGCACAGAGTGATATCATCGATGGAGCTGATCCAGAGGACAAAAGACCGAGATCTGTGGAAATGCATGAACGCCTACTGCGTAGACAGGGCAGCTAATGACGAAGCTGATGTCTGATAGAGATACAAGAACTTAACTTTTGATTTGTTCTCTTAACAGAGAAGGGTGGGGGATGATAAGAAAAATACAAAATAAGCAGAAGAGGGTGATGATGATAATGATGAAGATGGATTCACAGACAGACAAGATTAGGTAGATAGATAAGCAGATACACAGACATACAGTCAAAGAAATACTCAGACAGACAGATAGGACTCATACACAAAGACACAGATCACATCGCTATAACATAAACAGGCATACATGCACCCAATGACACAAGACGCACACATAGACAAAACATGTAGACACGGACACAATACGTGCGCAAAAAAAAGATAGATAAATTGACACACAGACAGATAGGTAGATAGGTAGGTAGGTAGATAGGTAGGTAGGTAGGTATGTAGGTAGGTAGGTAGGTAGGTAGATATGTAGGTAGGTAGGTGAGCGTGCTAGTGTTCATTTCTTATATGTGTCTAATGTTTTACTTTTTACATATTTGACTATAGTGTTTTATATTTTATATTTGTGTCTAGTGTTCATTTTTATATTTGTGTCTAGTCTTCATTTTTATGTGTGCGTCTAGTGTTCATTTTTATATGTGTGTCTAGTGTTCATTTTTATATGTGTGTCTATTGTTCATTTTTATATGTGTCTAGTGTTCATTTTTATATGTGTGTCTATTGTCCATTTTTATATGTGTCTAGTGTTCATTTTTTATATGAGCGTCTAGTGTTCATTTTTATATGTGTCTAGTGTTCATTTTTATATGTGTGTCTAGTGTTCATTTTTATATGTGTCTAGTGTTCATTTTTATATGTGTGTCTAGTGTTCATTTTTATATGTGTCTAGTGTTCATTTTTATGTGTGTCTAGTGTTCATTTTTATATGTGTCTAGTGTTCATTTTTATATGTGTGTCTAGTGTTCATTTTTATATGTGTGTCTAGTGTTCATTTTTATATGTGTGTCTAGTGTTCATTTTTATATGTGTGTCTAGTGTTCATTTTTATATGTGTGTCTAGTGTTCATTTTTATATGAGTGTCTAGTGTTATATTTTTTTATATGTGTGTGTCATTTTTTATATGTGTGTTAGTGTTCATTTTTATATGAGCGTCTGGTGTTCATTTTTATATGAGCGTCTAGTGTTCATTTTTATATGTGTGTCTAGTGTTCATTTTTATATGAGCGTCTAGTGTTCATTTTTATATGAGCGTCTAGTGTTCATTTTTATATGAGCGTCTAGTGTTCATTTTTATATGAGCGTCTAGTGTTCATTTTTATATGTGTGTCTAGTGTTCATTTTTATATGAGTGTCTAGTGTTCATTTTTATATGAGCGTCTAGTGTTCATTTTTATATGTGTGTCTAGTGTTCATTTTTATATGAGCGTCTAGTGTTCATTTTTATATGAGCGTCTAGTGTTCATTTTTATATGAGTGTCATTTTATATGAGTCTAGTGTTCATTTTTATATGAGCGTCTAGTGTTCATTTTTATATGTGTGTCTAGTGTTCATTTTTATATGAGTGTCTAGTGTTCATTTTTATATGAGCGTCTAGTGTTCATTTTTATATGAGCGTCTAGTGTTCATTTTTATATGAGCGTCTAGTGTTCATTTTTATATGAGCGTCTAGTGTTCATTTTTATATGAGCGTCTAGTGTTCATTTTTATATGAGCGTCTAGTGTTCATTTTTATATGAGCGTTCTAGTGTTCATTTTTATATGAGCGTCTAGTGTTCATTTTTATATGAGCGTCTAGTGTTCATTTTTATATGAGCGTCTAGTGTTCATTTTTATATGAGCGTCTAGTGTTCATTTTTATATGAGCGTCTAGTGTTCATTTTTATATGAGCGTCTAGTGTTCATTTTTATATGAGCGTCTAGTGTTCATTTTTATATGAGTGTCTAGTGTTCATTTTTATATGAGCGTCTAGTGTTCATTTTTATATGAGTGTCTAGTGTTCATTTTTATATGAGCGTCTAGTGTTCATTTTTATATGAGCGTCTAGTGTTCATTTTTATATGTGTGTCTAGTGTTCATTTTTATATGAGCGTCTAGTGTTCATTTTTATATGAGCGTCTAGTGTTCATTTTTATATGAGCGTCTAGTGTTCATTTTTATATGAGTGTCTAGTGTTCATTTTTATATGAGCGTCTAGTGTTCATTTTTATATGTGTGTCTAGTGTTCATTTTTATATGTGTCTAGTGTTCATTTTTATATGTGCGTCTAGTGTTCATTTTTATATGTGCGTCTAGTGTTCATTTTGATATGTGTCTAGTGTTCATTTTTATATGTGCGTCTAGTGTTCATTTTTATATGTGTGTCTAGTGTTCATTTTTATATGTGTCTAGTGTTCATTTTTATATGTGCGTCTAGTGTTAATTTTTATATGTTTTAGTGTATTTTGTATGTGTCTAGTGTTCATTTTTATATGTGCGTCTAGTGTTAATTTTTATATGTGTGTCTAGTGTTCATTTTTATATGTGTCTAGTGTTCATTTTTATATGTGTGTCTAGTGTTCATTTTTATATGTGTGTCTAGTGTTCATTTTTATGTGTGCGTCTAGTGTTCATTTTTATATGAGCGTCTAGTGTTCATTTTTATATGTGTGTCTAGTGTTCATTTTTATGTGTGCGTCTAGTGTTCATTTTTATGTGTGCGTCTAGTGTTCATTTTTATATGTGTGTCTAGTGTTCATTTTTATGTGTGCGTCTAGTGTTCATTTTTATATGTGTCTAGTGTTCATTTTTATATGTGTGTCTAGTGTTCATTTTTATATGTGTGTCTAGTGTTCATTTTTATATGTGTGTCTAGTGTTAATTTATGTATGTGCGTCTGGTGTTGGTTTCTGTATGTGTGTCTAGTTTTCATTTCTGTATGTGTGTCTGGTGTTAGTTTCTGTATGTGTGTCTAGTGGTAATTTATGTATGTGTGTCTAGTGTTAATTTGCGTGTGTATGTGTGGTGTTAATTTGTGTCTATGCCTAGTGTTCATTTGTGTATGTGCTTCCAGTGTTAACTTTGTACATCAGTGTTAATTTTTGTATGTATCTAGTATTCATTTTTGTATGCATGTCTAGTGTTCATTTGTATATTTTTGTCTAGTGTTTATGCTTGTATGTGTATCTAGTGTTAATTTGTGTATGTATCTATTGTTCATTTCCGTATGTGTGTCTAGTGTTAATTTTGTGTATGTGTGTCTGGTGTTGATTAATGTGTGTCTAGTGTTAACTTTTATGTGTGTGTCTAGCGATAATTACCACTTTTTTTACCATAGTGTTTATTCTGTTATACATCTCTAGGGATACAAACCAACATTGTTCTACCCAAAACAGAACAACAAACCTTTGTTCAAAGCTCTGGCTCTTCAGGTAAGGGAGATATTGCTGCAGATCTCTGCCTTCTGTCTGTCTCTCTGTGTCTGTGTGTGTGTGTGTGTGTTTACACACACACACAGACACGGAGACACACACACATGAATGTGCGCACACGCGCACAAATGAATGTTGGCACACACACACACACAAGTGCACACGCACGCATACACACACACAGACACACACACACACACACAAACACACACATATATCCTTTGCCAGACTTTGTTGCACTAAGCAACGTCCATTCTCTTTTGCTGTAAACCCCCATGAACGCGTCTGCCCCTCAACACAGATCCATCTGTACATACAATCACATCACTTGGGTGGGAATTGTCATGAAACATTTTTTAAACTTCTGATTCTGCAGCACCAGCTGGCCAGTCCCTGCACTCTCAACCTACAGTGATGAGAACCCTACACAAGTCTGAAACTTTCTCGGACTTCTTGACCGACTCCGCTCTTCGCCCAAGTATATCACGCCTGCACACATGTCAAATTTTGCCTTTAGCTTACGCCAACAAAGACCTTTCTCTTTTCAGTCTGTGACCCTTAGCTCTAGCCAGGGCTTAATGCGGGAAGTGCTTCTTGTCTGCAGCTACTCTGAGATATGACTTTGCTTGTAGAACTTTGAGCCTATCTGCAATATTAGGCAGTGCAAATATATATCACCTACACACTACCAGGTTATCTCTTACACATTCCCGATCCCATAATCTTGTTAGCATTCAGTCCTTTTTGGCATTTTACTGCAATTGCCTCCACATGATCCCTATTAGACAGATTTCTATCGAAAGTGAAACCCAGCTACCTCAGTTTGCTTTCTCTTGTAATGTTAGTGTTTAATTATGAGGCTCGGAACATAAGCTCTTACAATTCTATTGTCCAGAGAGCACCACAAAACAGCCACCTTATCTGAGTTTATGACAGCACCCATTTTTGCACACCTGTCAGTCACTTTGTCTACAGCAGCTTGCAGATCTTGGGCTTTCTGTTATCTTTCACTCCCCTGCCGGTATGCAAGAAAATCATCTGCAAATGTCAGTATACTTCTAACATCTGATGTTTCAAGTTCTGCAATCTATATACATCGGAGAGCATGATTTGGGGGAGATGCTGTAACACAACCCAGGGTTAACCCATGACCTGCAGTTGAACAAGGGTTCTGGGATTTTTTGTTATTGCATCCAAAAAGTGGCTCTTTCAGTCTGTGGCTGTACGACCCACTGAGCACATTCTGCAAGCCTGCCCACTATTCTTACAGCTAGGAAGAGAAACCTGGCCTCAGGAGCAAAGTGTGCAGAGCAATCTTCAGAGAACCATGGAGGACCTGCAACTGACTTGTGAGTTTGTGGCGGCTGTTCACCTGACGGCCTTACCTGAGCATATCAAACACCAAGAAGAAATCACGGGGTGTCAGTCTTTCAGGCTGCAATCCTAACAAGAATGCCCTGGTACTATCTGCCACAGCGAGCCACACTAAAACGTTACAACGGGTGTAGAGCGAGTGGAAGACCTCGAAAAATATGGAGTGATGGCATTACAGAAATGAACATCAGTCTTAATAGTGCTCTTAACAGAGCTCATCAACGAACATGACATCTCCCACACCGACACTTCGATGAGGTACAAGGTGGAAGAGATGAAGAAGAATCCTAAAAGTGGAAGTTTAATTTTTTTGTGTTTTTCAGTCAAAATAAAATTATTAATAATTTGTTAAACCTGCCTTTTCTATTCACAGTTAAACCTGCCTTTTCTTTTCACAGTTAAACCTGCCTTTTCTGTTCACAGTTAAACCTGCCTTTTCTATTCAGAGTTAAACTTGCCTTTTGTATTCACAGTTAAACCTGCCTTTTCTCTTTACAGTGTGAACGACTGGACATCCCAACATTGTCCTTCTTCCCAACAGACCCCCAGTGTATCGTAGACTCCTTTAACTTGGTGGTTGATGGGATATTTGGCTTCAGCTTCAAACCTCCTGCCCGACCCGAATTTGCATCTGTGCTGGAGGGTCTGACGAACATACAGGAGAAAGTGCCTATCTGTTCTATAGATGTTCCAAGTGGTGGGTCCATGACCAGTTTCTTTTAGTTTGTAGTCCCTAGTTTTTTTCTTCTTCTTCTTCTTCTGCTTCTTCTTCTTCTTCTTCTTCTTCTTCTTCTGCTTCTTCTTCTTGGCGTTAATCGGCTCTGAACTCTGGTGGAAAGTTCTGGTTGCTCATCCACCTCAAGAACCTGATGTTGCATGCACATCTGTTTTACAGACTTGACTTATTTGTATGCATACTGTTGATTTCTTGCCTCTCAGGCAGATGCACTCAGACTTTGAAGGAAATCCCCAATTTGTTATGACATGCTTGTTGGGGAGACTGTGGGTCTTTTACTTGTTTTCCCCACAATGGGGTTCGCAGAACCCACACCGGAAGTAGTCCCTAGTGATAGCAGACAGGCTGAGAGCTAAACATCTGAGAAGAATCACACTAGAAGCAGGGGAAGGTAACAATGATCCTGAAAGCCCACACTCTAATTGTGGAAGAGTTTTCTTAATGCAGGCAGGTCTTGCTAGACACACTCGCCATCACCATGCCTCCCATAGCACATGCCTCCCATAGCACATGCCTCCCATAGCACATGCCTCCCATAGCACATGCCTCCCATAGCACATGCCTCCCATAGCACATGCCTCCCATAGCACAGTATGACACTGGCATCTGTAAAGGCAGGAAGGTGCCCACAACTTGTTTCACAAACCTAATTCACCACTTGGTGGTGAATTGATGTATGACAAGTTAGATATTGTGAGGGTCCTTTGGGAACGAGTGAACAGTGCAGAGGCACAGACATCATTATGGTCTAAGGAGAATGGCGCTGCCAGGAGTTACCAGGGGATCTGGCCGACGCTCAACACCCAGGGAAAGGATGAGACGGATATACAATCAGACGGTTACTGGTACCATCGGAATTGGAACTCTTCCCTTGCTGCTGAAGATGGGGACTGAGCACTTATCGGAGTGTCCCAAGTGCAGTGATGTTGATTCTTAGTTCAACATTCAACTTGTTTTGTAATTAAGACATATTCAATGTGCCTGTCCTCTTTCTCTGGTGTTCTAGTCATTCAACTGAGCACATACTGCAGCACTGCCCTTACCTCTCCCAGCAAAGACTGTGGATCTGGCCCAGGGGAGCCACATTGCGAGAGAAGCTGTGGGGGACCGGTGGCCACCTTAAACGCAGAATCCTATTTTTGATCCAGATGGGACTCAATGTCTAGCATGACTGATGTCGAACGCAGAAGAAGAAGGAAAAGTCATGCTACTGTAAAACTATTTATCTGCAGCTTCTTCATAATTTCTCACTTGTCGGCTGATTGTTTGTGATTCACGTTCATACATATTTTGTATTACATCATTCAACACACCGGAGACCACAGTGGGTGTAGTGGCTCCACTCTCACCTGTGGATCCGAAGGTCATGGATTCAAATCCGCATGTTGCCAGATTTGTTTTATTTTCTATCAAAGATTACCTTGGCTCCCAGGTCAACTCAGGCTGGGTACCGGGTGAAGTCCTGGGAAGTAAATTCACCCAACTTGATGTTGACCACATTACCCATCAGGGGCCGATTGGTCTATAACATATGAGTCCTGCCTTACATGCCCTGTGTGCCACCAGCATGTAGAGGGGCCTTCACTTTTACGTTTAGCAGTAATGAGCAGCCTTGATCTGCACCACTCGGTGGTGAATTGATTCATGACACGGCAGATGTGGTCAAGGTTCTTTGGGAACAAGCAACGATATCAGTAGAGAAACAAGATTATTATGGCCTAGAGAGATTAAGGCACCAGGGTGTAACCAGAGGGTCTGGCCAGCTCGCTACACTCAGAGGAAAGGCAAGATGGACATATAACCAGATTGTGACCGGCACCGTCAGTATGGGAACCCTGCGTTGGCTGCTGAAGATGAGGACGCAGCACACATGGGAATGCCCCGAGTGCTGTGATGTCAATTCTTGACTCAACTCAACTTAAGAATTAGCAAACCCATCCTAGCGTCTGTCTTTCCTACTTCCTTTTTGTCACCTGTCAGTGACAGGTGCCGTCTCCATGTTGTCATCTGGCTGCAGTGTTTCTCTGACATTCTCTATCTCTTATCCTGATAATTCGCTCACAGTCTGCAGTTTGATCAGCTCTTGATGATGTCCTGTCACTTGCATCTGTGTTCCACATCTTATCAGTTCATGTGCTGCTACTCTTCCACGCCATGACAAGAGGTTGTTTAAACTCTTTCTTTACTAACTACCTGTCTTTCTCTTGTAATAAAGCTTTCATGTTGTAACATGTTCCTGTGTTTCTACATTCTTACAATGTGACCAACAAATAGGCATTGCCTATTTTTGATCATTATGAAAAATTGTCTTCATGTCTTAGCTTCTGTCATTCCCTTGTGGGCTCCAGAGCTCTATCTTGGGGGTGGGGGAAGGGGGGGGGGGCATAAAAGACCCATTGCCCCTAAAAAGCATGTTGTAGGAGACAACTGTTTAGGGGATTTACGTTTAAAGTCAGAGTGCTTCTGCCTGAGAGGCAAGGAACCACAAGTCTGCATTCAATTAAGCCAGATGTGTAAAACAGATGCACATGCAAAACTCAAGTTCTGGAACAAGACCAGTGTCTAGAAGTGGATGAACAACCAGAATTTGCCACCGGAGTTTACAGCCGGTTAATGCTATGAAGAAGAATAAAAAGTTACCTCTGCTGATTGTGTTAACTGTGAAACTGGCCATGCTTTTCTAACTCACATACACACACATACACACACACACCTATTGCAGGATGCTTGGTCTGACACATATTAGCACCTTTGTTTGCATCATCTGTTAGCAATTTGTGTGTGGGTGAGCGGGTGGGTGACGTGCAGATCATTGTTGCTCGGTTCCTTCCTGCCAGGGTTTATACAGTCAGTGAATGCTGAGAAGAAGAATCTGTTGTCAAAGAAATGTAATTATCAGGGTCATTCATTTTGGCCATCGGAGGAATTTTATATGCACCGTACATCAGTGTTAAATATATATATAACATTTTAAATGTTGATTGTTCAGTAAATATAGCCTTGACAAATATCTGAATTAGTTGTTTGTGTTGATTGAAATGTGCAAATACTGCAGCCATGCGGTTACTGGGCACAGTGCAGTTACTCTGTTACGTAAGTAAGTTTTACCCCATCAGAACATCACACAGAGCGATAAACATCCGGTGACCCAAAGTGCCACCATGCGGATGAGGATCACACATGGAGAGGTGACAGAAACCCCGTTCAACTGTTAGGTTATATTAGGGCCCCTGGCAACAGCCAGGGTGGGGCTTCAGGGGGATGACTATTTTAGAATTGACTGACTTTCTACCCCACTAGGACATCACACAAGCGATAAACACCCGATGACACAAAGTGCCACCATGCGGATGAGGATCACCGTGGAGAGGTCCCAGAAACCGCGTTCAGACAATTGGCCATTTCGATGGCCTGCCTATATTGCGGCCCCCGGCAAACGCCAGAGTGGGGCTTCAAATAACAAAAAATTACGTCCTAAAAAGGACGTAAGTAAATTGTGATTAAAATGGAATTGAATTAAACACTACTCTGTTATGTCTCAAATGAAAGAAGAAGAAAAAATGTATCATTTGTTATTCCCATTTTAAATTCTCATTTTAATTCTCTTGAAACAAATTTGCCATCGAAGCCTCAATGTCCACTGTTTCTAAAGTAGAAGTGAAGTAGCCCAAAGAAACAAGTTTGTAACAAAGTCCATTTTGTTGCAGGCTGGGATGTGGAGAAGGGAAATCCGACAGGTTTGCAGCCAGACTTGCTTATCTCCCTTACTGCACCAAAACTGTGTGCTCTTCACTTCAAAGGTCACAGACACTTTCTAGGAGGAAGGTAATGCCAGCTTATCATTGATGAAACACTCTGTCAGTCATTGCTGACACACTCTGTCAGTCATTGCTGACATGGTCTGTCAGTCATTGCTGACACGGTCTGTCAGTCATTGCTGACATGGTCTGTCAGTCATTGCTGACATGGTCTGTCAGTCATTGCTGACATGGTCTGTCAGTCATTGCTGACATGGTCTGTCAGTCATTGCTGACATGGTCTGTCAGTCATTGCTGACATGGTCTGTCAGTCATTGCTGACACACTCTGTCAGTCATTGCTGACATGGTCTGTCAGTCATTGTTGACACATTGTGTCAGTCTTTGTTGACACAGTCGGTCAGTCATTGCTGACACACTCTGTCAGTCATTGCTGACACAGTCGGTCAGTCATTGCTGACACACTCTGTCAGTCATTGCTGACACAGTCGGTCAGTCATTGCTGACATGGTCTGTCAGTCATTGCTGACACGGTCGGTCAGTCATTGCTGACACGGTCGGTCAGTCATTGCTGACACAGTCGGTCAGTCATTACTGACACACTCAGTCAGTCATTGCTGACACGGTCTGTCAGTCATTGCTGACACGGTCTGTTAGTCATTGCTGACACAGTCTGTCAGTCATTGCTGACACGGTCTGTCAGTCATTGCTGACACGGTCTGTCAGTCATTGCTGACACAGTCTGTCAGTCATTGCTGACACAGTCTGTCAGTCATTGTTGACACAGTCTGTTAGTCATTGATGACACAGTCTCTCAGTCATTGATGACAAGTCTCTCAGTCATTGATGTCAGATGCTAAATGTTCCATGACTCCTGAAGCTATTTCTCTTCCTCCTCACTCGTGGGATCAGATCGGAGATGGATTTATTGGATGCGATATCACAACAGTTAGGCTAAAAATCTCTAAGGGAACAACAAAGGTAACAGTTTATATGACAAAGGTAACAGTTATGTTGTTTATACTAATGGTACCACACTCCAAGATGTGGAGTCATACACCTGTTTGGGCAGTAATGTAGATAAAGATGGGAAAACTGATAGAGATATTGAAATACAAAAGGCAAGGTGAGCTTTCATAGCATTAGGACAATAGTGGAGGTCAAAAGAAATGAAAACTAACAAAGCCTAAAATTGGTAATGCAAATATCAAATCAGAACTGTGGAGTGGAAACGTGGGGAACAACTAAAACAATTGCTAATATTTTTAAAAACTATCTTCTTCTTCTTCTTCTTCTTCTCTTCCACCTTGTAACTCATCGAAGTGTCAGGGGGGGGGGGGGGGGGAGGAGAGATGTAATGTTCGTTGATGAGCTCTGTCAAGAGCACTATTAAGACTGATGTTCATTTCTGTAAGGCTGTTCTTAATGCCATCACTCCATCTTTTCCGAGGTCTTCCACTCGCTTTATACCCGTTGTAACGTTTTAGTGTGGCTCGCTGTGGCAGATAGTACCAGGGCATTCTTGTTAGGTGTCCAAACCATTTCATTTGTTGTTCTTTGATGACCTGTAAGACTGGCTTTATTCCTAGCATTCGTCTGATTTCATGATTTTGTATTCTGTCTTTCCTTGAAACTCCTGCAGCTCTTCTAAGGCATTTCATCTCTGTTGTCACAATTTTACGTTCATTGGAGGATGTAAGTGTCCACGTTTGGCATTGATAGCATAGTATTGGCCAAACAATAGTTCTGATAAGATTCACTTTAGTACTCTGAGGTATCTGCTTGTGTGTCAACAGGGAAGATAGTTGACCCATTACTTGATTAGCTTTGGCACATCTGGAGCTAATTTCTCTGTCCAGTTTTCCGTCTGAAGTAAAAATTGCTCCCAAATACTTAAATTCCTCTGTTTGTCTCAGGGTGTTGTTTTTTAATTTAATTTCTAAATTGTCTTTATGTCTTCCTATCATCATTGTGATCGTCTTCGTAGTGTTTATTTTCATAAACTATCAACGTTCATTAACTGGTGCCTCCACAGAAGAGAGAGAATTAAATGGTATGATAGAATCTCTAATGTAGAGCTTTAGTAGAAAATTAAACAAGTTCCAGTAAATCAAGAGGTGAAGAAAAGATGCTGACGTTGGATAGGACACACACTCAGAAAATCTAAGAACAATATAACTAGGATTTCTTTGCACTGGAACCCACAAGGGCAAAGAAATAAAGATAGACAACAATACAATATGGAGAAGGTGGTAGCTAGAGAGTGAAGTTAAAAAAAGGGGGAAGAAGGACATAGGTAGGATGTATGCAGTAATAGTTAAGAAAAGGACGAATTGACATGAGTTGGTTGAGGGCCATGAATTGTTTGAGGACCATGAGTTGGTTGAGGGCCATGAATTGTTTGAGGACCATGAGTTGGTTGAGGGCCATGAATTGTTTGAGGACCATGAGTTGTTTGAGGGCCATGAATTGTTTGAGGACCATGAATTGTTTGAGGACCATGAATTGTTTGAGGACCATGAATTGTTTGAGGGCCATGAATTGTTTGAGGACCATGAATTGTTTGAGGGCCATGAATTGTTTGAGGGCCATGAATTGTTTGAGGGCCATGACTTGTTTGAGGGCCATGACTTGTTTGAGGGCCATGAATTGTTTGAGGGCCATGAATTGTTTGAGGGCCATGAATTGTTTGAGGGCCATGAATTGTTTGAGGGCCATGAATTGTTTGAGGGCCATGAATTGTTTGAGGGCCATGAATTGTTTGAGAACCATGAATTGTTTGAGGGCCATGAATTGTTTAAGGGCCATGAATTGTTTGAGGGCCATGAGTTGTTTGAGGGCCTTGAGTTGGTTGAGGGCCATGAGTTGTCCAGGGATAGGGGCAGAAGAACAAGAATTATGAGCAGTTAAAATTATAAACAATTCCATTTACAATTACAAAATTACGAGCAATAAAAATACACGCTAGATCCCTTGCAGCCAACCTACATTATGGAGAAATACTCGGACTGGTTTATTAAATAAACATACTAGAGATCACAGAAATGTTTGTAAACCTGAAAAGATATAAAATTTGCTACTGTGGAATTGTTTTTAAAATGTCTTAGGAAGAAAGTTTCAAGGATTTGCTCAAGGAGCAGTTTCACAAATTTGCTAAAATGTACAAGTAGACAAGTGAACAGTTTGAAAGGTGGAATTTTTGTTTTAATTTACTGAGGTAGAAAGGGCTACAGAAACAAATGTGTTCCAGTAATTTTTTGTTGTTGAAATTTTCCAGGCGGAAAGGTCTCACAATTTTGCTAAGAAATCTTGACATGTTTATTTTCCCTAAAGGTATATCTCATTACCTTCAACTGTGACCACCATTGTTTGCTCACTTTCTCTGCAGATTTGTACCGCCCGGGCTGGAGCAGAAGTATGGACTGCGTCTGCCACCTTACCCAGGGACAGACCCAGTGGTGGAGTTGAAGATGCCGCCAAACTCTCAGCAGTCTTGAACAATCAAGTTGTCAAGTTCACAGCATTGTTGTCTTTGCTGCATACATGATGAACACATATGTTTCAAAACTGTCTTGCTTAAGTAAATGTGTATACAGAAGCATGTAAACATGGAAAGAGTGAATTTATAACATCATTTATCCTTTTACTGCAGGTTTTTTTTTTTTTTTTATAAAATAAATAAAACTTGTCTTTTTTTGCCTCAATTCCTTTTGCCAAGACGAAACTCTGTCTCTTGCCAATTACTCACTGCATGTATTTTCATGGGAGTCGCCATGGGGTAGCAGCTAGATACTCGCTTGTGGATTAAAAGATCATGGGTTCGCTCCCTGGCGAAGCCTGACTTTTTTTTCAACAATGACCTTGACTTCCAGCCTTGAATGGGTATCGGGTGCAGTCCCAGGAAGTAAAGGCAGCCGGGGTGATGCTGACCACATCTCCCATCTTGTGCCGATTGGTCTAAAAAATATTGGTCTAGCCCTATATGCCTAAAGGCGTGGAAAAGGGACCTTTACTTACTTTATATATTTTCACGCCAAATGTATATTCTAAACTCCTTTCATGATCTACTGCTAACTTCCACCCCAGGAACCAGACCTTTCATGTCTACTACTGGCTCCCCCCCCCCCCCTCCCCCTTTCCTTTCAGGAACCAGACCTTTGATGGTCTACTGCTGGCTTTCCCTCCAGTAACCAGACCTTTGATGGTCTACTGCTGGCTTTTCCCCCAGGAACCAGACCTTTGATGGTCTACTACTGGCTTTTCCCCCAGGAACCAGACCTTTGATGGTCTACTGCTGGCTTTTCCCCCAGGAACCAGACCTTTGATGGTCTACTGCTGGCTTTTCCTCCAGGAACCAGACCTTTGATGGTCTACTGCTGGCTTTTCTCACAGGAACCAGACCTTTGATGGTCTACTGCTGGCTTTTCCTCCAGGAACCAGACCTTTGATGGTCTACTGCTGGCTTTTCTCACAGGAACCAGACCTTTGATGGTCTACTGCTGGCTTTTCTCACAGGAACCAGACCTTTGATGGTCTACTGCTAGCTTTTCCTCCAGGAACCAGACCTTTGATGGTCTACTGCTGGCTTTTCTCACAGGAACCAGACCTTTGATGGTCTACTGCTGGCTTTTCCTCCAGGAACCAGACCTTTGATGGTCTACTGCTAGCTTTTCTCACAGGAACCAGACCTTTGATGGTCTACTGCTGGCTTTTCTCCCAGGAACCAGACCTTTGATGGTCTACTGCTGGCTTTTCCCCCAGGAACCAGACCTTTGATGGTCTACTGCTGGCTTTTCCTCCAGGAACCAGACCTTTGATGGTCTACTGCTGGCTTTTCTCACAGGAACCAGACCTTTGATGGTCTACTGCTGGCTTTTCTCCCAGGAACCAGACCTTTGATGGTCTACTGCTGGCTTTTCCCCCAGGAACCAGACCTTTGATGGTCTACTGCTGGCTTTTCCTCCAGGAACCAGACCTTTGATGGTCTACTGCTAACTTTTCCTCCAGGAACCAGACATTTTCTTGATGTTTTCTACTGTTATTTGCTGATACTTTTCCTTCTTTCCACTTGATAGTGTTCCATTGTTCTATAGGAAGGCTTGGGAATAACAGCCCATGGCGATACCAGTGCCACGGATGAAGTTCTTTTTTTCTATAGTACAGAGCTGAGGTAGTATTGAAGGGACAATGTGTTGCCCACACATCATGAACTCTCTCTCCACCTGCATTGTTAACTCCAAAGGAAAAGTCACACCAGTACCCATTGGCCAAAGTGTTTCAGTTTCTGATGCATGATTCTGGTAATGAGACAATGTTTTTGTTTAGTTTTCAGATACATTATATATCAATATAATTTTTTTGTCTTCTTCTTGATCAGTTGTATTTTAAGATATTTTTTGTTAACATATAAATTTAAAGGCCCAACTTTCTTCTTTAGTTAATGCAGAATAGTTTTCTTTCTGTTTTTGTAAATTTTCCCGTTACAATAAACTTTGTTGTAACTAAACTCTGTCAGTTTAATATTTTGCTGTCAGTGTCTCAGTTTTAGTACTGGCAGCTTAAAAGTGACTTCAATCTGAATTTTAAGTTTTTGGTTTTTTTTAAACTAAGAAATTAGTTTTTAAAAAATTAGTTAAATAACTTAACTCTCAGTTTTGAAACAAAACATTACACAAGGAAATAGCAAGCACCTCTCAAAACAAAACAAAATTAACTTCAACAAATATGATTAAAAAGAGAAGAAGAAAAAAACAGATGTTAAGCACTGTTAACAGGTTAGTTAGTTGCATATCCTTTACAGGATGTTGCAGAACCAACCCCAACAACCCCTAGGCAAATTTACATCCAGTAGTTTACCATTAAGACAAAGATAATGAGAATAAATCAGGCAAATAGTAATGTGGTTTCTCTTAATGGCACCCCACTCCAAGACGTGGAGTCGTACACCTATTTGGGCAGTAATATAGATAAAGATGGAGGAACTGATAGAGATATTAAAATAAGAATACAAAAGGCAAGAGGGGCTTTCATAGCACTAGGGAGGTCAAAAGAAATTAAAAGAAATACTAAACTAAAAATTTTTAATTCTAATGTCAAATCAGTACTATTGTATGGGGCGGAAACATGGAGAACAACGAAGGCAATTACCAATAAATTACAGACATTCATTAACTGGTGCCTGCGCAGAATAGAGGGAATAAAATGGTATGATAGAATAACTAATGTAGAACTTTGGGAGAGAACTAAACAGGCTCCAGTGGATCAGGAGGTGAGGAAAAGACGCTGGCGTTGGATAGGGCACACACTGAGAAAACAGGAGAACAGCATAATTAGAATGTCTTTGCATTGGAACCCACAGGGGCATAGGAATAAAGGAAGGCCAAAAAACACATGGAGAAGAGAGCTGGAGAATGAGGTTAGAAAGATTGGGAGGACATGGGGAGAGCTCCATGTAATGGCGAAGGATAGAACGACTTGGCGTGAGTTGGTTGAGGGCCTATGCTCCATTGGGGGATAAAAAGGCAGAAGAAGAAGTTTACCATTGCTTTCTGGAGGGTCGGCTTTCTTGATACCACTGTCAAAACCAACGCAAGGCGCATGGCTCACTGTTAACAAGAACTCTAAGAAATAGAAAACATGGAGACGTGTTTTGGTCTGGTTTAGGTTTAGACAACAATTGGTCAACATTATAGCACAAGGGGTAAACCATAAGTGCTCCACTCTACTTCTGACTAGAGCCTGAGCCCAAAGAATCTCAGCCCAGTGCACGAACTCTGTAGCACCGGCAGGGATCCTGAAATACTTTAGGTAGATTTTTAATTCTAAATTTTGCCCGGACAGCGCCATTAGGCGCTATTTCCAACTGATAAGGAAAACAGTGCACAACAGTACTCATGGGCATCCGATCTTACGATCCAGAGACCAGGGGAAATAAGTCCACGTGAAACAATTCCAGCCTTAACTGGGGCCTGAGCCCACAACCTCCAGCACTCGAGGTGGATCCCATGCCTCGAGACCACGCAGTGCCCTTTTTTGTTCAGAATATGTTTCTAATCTATAATTAAATGCAAATAATATCCTCTTTTTTTTTCTTTTTTTTTAATTTTAATATCAACCTGAGGGTCTGGACCAAGGCTGTCTTCAACATAGATGGCCTAAGTCTGGGCCTGCCTAAAAATGATACTTCTAACACAATATGACAGACAGTTTAACAACATGTCTCAGGAATCTGAAGATGAAAGGCAGTGTAGCTTGCTTGAGGGCCAAAATTTCTTCACATGGGGACAGTCACAGGCCAGAAGCCCCAGCATAGAAAGATCATGAATATACTACACCTGACAATGATCAGGGGGCCACTTACTAGGCCTCCGCGGACCAGAGTTGCCCCACAGGCCGACAAAGAAACTTATTTTCGCTGAATCTTCGTTAAGAATGCGATATACAAACCCCTTTAGATACATCATGCTGCAGACCTCATGTGGGTTCCATGGACCCATTTGTGTGTGTGTGTGTGTATGTGTGGGGGGTTTGACCCGCTGCCCTCTAACAAGCATATCATAAAAGGTTACTAAAGAGGGGTGTTTTCTACAAAGTTGGAGTGCATCTGCATAAGATGTAAGAAACCAACAGTCTGCATATAGATAGGACATCTTTAAAACAGATGTGCAGGCCAAAACTCAGATTCTGGAACAAGACCAAAGTGTAGAAGTGGATGAACAACCAGGACTTTGTGCCAGCATTTAATACAGCCAGTGAACACTAAAAAGATATAAAAGAAGAAGATGTACCAACCAGATGATGATGCAACATCGGAGAAGCAGAAGTTACTGTATGACAATAATTGCTCAAGAAGAGTAGCAGGCTATTTCAGGACCAGAAAAATGTCAACCGTCTCCACAAGCTTCTGCTCAGTCTACCGGCCAGATTTCTCCCATTTTCTGCTGTTACCTGTTTATCTTGACATTAAAAAAAAAAACTTATTGACATTCTTGATTTATAAACAGAAACAATAATTGTGTCTTATGCTAATCACAATCTTGGTTTAAAAAAATTAATCAAATATTAATGCATATTTTATTTAAATGTTTTAATTATCTTTTTTTTTTGGTTGTTCTTTTTATTCATTAAAAATGTCAATCGTTTCTGAGATTTGTTATTTGTACCTTAGTTAATGTGTTTTTGTGTAACTCTCAGAAATATTTGTGTGTTGAAGCATGGACACCTCTAGTGATGTGTTGAAGCATTGACACCTCTAGTGATGTGTTGAAACATGGATATCTCTAGTGATGTGTTGAATTATGGACACCTCTAGAGATGTGTTGAAGCATGGACACCTCTAGTGATGTGTTGAAACATGGATATCTCTAGTGATGTGTTGAAATATGGACACCTCTAGTGATGTGTTGAAGCATGGACACCTCTAGTGATGTGTTGAAGCATTGAGACCTCTAGTGATGTGTTGAAACATGGATAACTCTAGTGATGTGTTGAATTATGGACACCTCTAGTGATGTGTTAAAACATGGACACCTCCAGTGATGTGTTGAAACATGGACACCTCTAGTGATGTGTTG
Source organism: Candidula unifasciata (assembly GCA_905116865.2). Lineage (NCBI taxonomy): Eukaryota > Metazoa > Mollusca > Gastropoda > Stylommatophora > Geomitridae > Candidula > Candidula unifasciata. The sequence goes on along the minus strand of CAJHNH020000264.1, from coordinate 66,781 downwards.
AAGCATGGACACCTCTAGTGATGTGTTGAAGCATGGATACCTCTAGTGATGTGTTGAATTATGGACACCTCTAATGATGTGTTGAAACATGGACACCTCTAGTGATGTGTTGAAACATGGACACCTCTAGTGATGTGTTGAAACATGGACACCTCTAGTGATGTGGTGAAACATGGACACCTCTAGTGATGTGTTGAAACATGGACACCTCTAGTGATGTGTTGAAACATGGACACCTCTAGTGATGTGTTGAATTATGGTCTAATGATGTGTTGAATTATGGGCACCTCTAGTGATGTGTTGTAACATGGACACCTCTAGTGATGTGTTGAAACATGGACACCTTCAGTGATGTGTTGAAACATGGACACCTCCAGTGATGTGTTGAAACATGGACACCTCTAGTGATGTGTTGAAACATGGACACCTCTAGTGATGTGTTGAAACATGGACACCTCTAGTGATGTGTTGAAACATGGACACCTCTAGTGATGTGTTGAAACATGGACACCTCTAGTGATGTGTTGTAACATGGACACCTCTAGTGATGTGTTGAAACATGGACACCTCTAGTGATGTGTTGAAACATGGACACCTCTAGTGATGTGTTGAAACATGGACACCTTCAGTGATGTGTTGAAACATGGACACCTCTAGTGATGTGTTGAAACATGGACACCTCTAGTGATGTGTTGAAACATGGACACCTTCAGTGATGTGTTGAAACATGGACACCTCTAGTGATGTGTTGAAACATGGACACCTCTAGTGATGTGTTGAAACATGGACACCTCTAGTGATGTGTTGAAACATGGACACCTCTAGTGATGTGTTGAAACATGGACACCTCTAGTGATGTGTTGAAACATGGACACCTCTAGTGATGTGTTGAAACATGGACACCTCTAGTGATGTGTTGAAACATGGACACCTCTAGTGATGTGTTGAAACATGGACACCTCTAGTGATGTGTTGAAACATGGACACCTCTAGTGATGTGTTGAATTATGGACATCTCTAATGATGTGTTGAAATATGGACACCTCTAGTGATGTGTTGTAACATGGACACCTCTAGTGATGTGTTGAAACATGGACACCTTCAGTGATGTGTTGAAACATGGACACCTCCAGTGATGTGTTGAAACATGGACACCTCTAGTGATGTGTTGAAATATGGACACCTCTAGTGATGTGTTGAAACATGGACACCTCTAGTGATGTGTTGAAACATTTACACCTCTAGTGATGTGTTGAAACATGGACACCTCTAGTGATGTGTTGAAACATGGACACCTCTAGTGATGTGTTGAAACATGGACACCTCTAGTGATGTGTTGAAACATGGACACCTCTAGTGATGTGTTGAAACATGGACACCTCTAGTGATGTGTTGAAACATGGACACCTCTAGTGATGTGTTGAAACATGGACACCTCTAGAGATGTGTTGAAACATGGACACCTTCAGTGATGTGTTGAAACATGGACACCTCCAGTGATGTGTTGAAACATGGACACCTCTAGTGATGTGTTGAAACATGGACACCTCTAGTGATGTGTTGAAACATGGACACCTCTAGTGATGTGCTGAAATATGGACACCTCTAGTAGTGTGCTGAAACATGGACACCTCTAGTAGTGTGTTGAAACATGGACACCTCTAGTGATGTGTTGAAACATGGACACCTCTAGTGATGTGTTGAAACATGGACACCTTTACTAGTTGCCTCTAATCAATAACTGATGCCCGAATGCTCGCCCAGGGATCCAGAGTCTGCATCTGATGGGTTGGATTTGAGTATACAGAACTAACTTCCTTGTCTCCACGTTGTCGTGGTGGGGGAGCTTGTGTTTCTCAACGACCCCCGAAGAACTATGCTGGATGTAGCATAGCTACCAGCAGGGTGAGTGGCCCAGACCGGAAAGGTCGAAGGGTAGAGAACGGAGACATCCAGGTTCTCCAAGTTGGGGGTTGAAGCATGGGGCTGACACCCCCACCCTCGTAAAACTTCATTTCGTCACGTAAAGTTGGGAGACGAAAACCAGCATAATTGCACACGGTTATAATCCATAAGTGCTCTGCCACCAGTACGGACAGCTGATAAGAAACTGTCTGCCTGTGTCGCCGTTGCGCACGCAACTCCATAGCTACAGCGACGTTCCTCCATTTCGTCACGAAACAGAACCAACCAGAGAGGTGAATGGAGGCAAGTGATATCTGCAGCATTGAAACTCAAGGGCTCGGAATGCTGAATAAGAAGGACTAACTTCCAGTCCAGAGGACTGGGCATGTCATAATGTTTTGCTTCAAAGTTATTTTTGCTTCAAACAGAGCTTTGCTAATGCACTTTCCACATATGGACGGAAGTCTACAGTTTCACTGAACTACTTAGTGCTTCTAGCAGCACTGTGAGCTGTGTTTTTCATGTGGATTACCTCTTGTTTGTGCAGCGATTGAGTCATGGTGTCCCGGTTTACATATGGGCTGGTGAAATACCTCATGCGTTAAACGTTATGTGTAAGGCAACTTATCGTGTCCGACTACTTCCATTACCGACAAACTGCATTTCTGGTGGTGACTGTTGGCTTTGACACCTCTAGCAACTGCCATAAGTATTTAATGCGTGCACATATTTCTGAATTGTACCGGGACTAATTATTTGTTCATAAGTTGTTGTTTTTTTTTTCCAAAGGTACAGTGAGGGACATTTTATTTCATTTTCATTGGCACCGGAACGGAGCAAGTATGGGGTGACCCCATTCCAGTAACGTTGAAACCTCGACCAAGACTAAGGGTTGCATTTGCAGGCATAAAAATCTATATAGCAATGGGATGTACGATTTCGCCAATGCTGTTCGTAGAGGCCATGTAGGTCATGTTAGACGGAGCGGCTGGCTACGAGCAAGGACTTCAGATTGGGAACTACTGGATGCCACCACTGTGTGCATTTATGGATGACACAATTATCATAAATGTAAAGTCCTAGATGCGATAGAATCTGCTCAGGAAGCACTGAAATTGAAAGAAGTCATTGGTGGTCTAAAGGCATGACCAAAGAGCGCAGAGACGTGTTAACACAGCAGATAAGGGACGCCGAAAACGAGACTCAGCTCCCAAAAGCTGCGTAGTGGATCGGCCTCGACATGCCCACTCTGAAGAGCTAAGCAGGCGCTCAAGCACGTATTGTCTGCGTGCAGGAAAGCCCTAGGCCAGGGACGATATACTTGGCTCCTTTTGTGTAAACAGCAGGACTTTGTTGTAGAATCTTATTCTGTAAAAGCACCTGAATTGATGAACATGATCAGTTTATGAGAGAAACTGTTGACAAAATCAGTTGAGACTATAGATGCACAAACTTGGGACATGTTTTTGAGAATAAGGTTCAAACTCTCAAATGCCATTAAATCTGTGAAGAGGTGATTTCTATAAAGTTCATTTGTAAACTGTTTCAATGATTTATTACAAAAGCAAGAAAGAAACATCATCATCAGGTGCCTTGCCGACTGGCGTGGGCGATCATGCCTCTCCATAAGCTGCGATCTCCTGCAGCATGTATCAGTTCGTGTGCCGCCACACCTCCATGCCATGCAACAAGACTGTCAAGCATCTTCTCTCGTTGTCTTCCTCTATCCCTCCTTCCACAGATCTTTCCAGTGGTCACAACATGTTCTATTTTCCCTCCTCTCATAACATGGCCGAAAAATGATGACTGTCTCCTTCTGATGTCTGTGATAATTTGTCTTCGGGCTCCCGCCTCTTTCAAAACCTCTTGGTTGCTCTTTTTGGCTGTCCAAGGTATTCTAAGCATTCTTCTGTAAAACCACATCTCTGAAAGATGACCCTCTAAAGAAACAGCGCGAATATCTATCTGACTAAAACAAGGTCCGACAATTAAGTAATGAGACTGATTTTATTACCGCCAAGACAAAAGTGCCATCTATGAAGCAAAGAATGGAATCCAAAGAGGCAACTTTCATCTATGATCTGGCAACTTTGCATCACCACCTGATAAGCAAACGACAAATAAGCTCCTGTTTTATTGACCTAGTTAGATGTGCATTGTTACAAAATTAGCACGGAGCAAAAAGCTGACTTTAAATTCTGTTTAAAACTCAGAAAAAGCGCCATTGAGACAGATGAATTCATGCGACAAGTTTATGGGGATAATTGTTTATCTGGCGCACAGATTTTCAGGTGTTATTCACGATTCAAAAGTGGTGAAGAAATAATTACTAATGCAACTAGACCTGGACATCCAGTTTCTGTTTGTAATGATGAACTCATTGCAAAAGTCACTGAAACGGATACAAGAAGATCGTTGTTTTACTGTTGGGATGATGGCAGATGAATCTGGTGGTAATAGAGAGACACTTCTTATTTTTTTTTGGTTCAAGATTTTGGCCCAAAAAAGTTGCTTGCCGGTTTGTACTGCATTCATTGTCTGATGACCAAAAACGTCAGCGGGTTCAGTACCCAACAGACATCAAAACAGGAATTTTTGGCCCCAAAACAAGTGTGTTCTCAACCATCCAACTTATTCCCCAGATTTGTCTCCCTTTGATTATTTTCTATTCCCAAAATGAAAGTTACCTTGAAAGGACGCTTTTTTGACGATACTGATGACATCAAAGGGACATAACATCGACTTTAAGGACCATAACAGAAGAACTACAGAGGTCGTTCCAGTGTTTGTTAGATCGTGCGACTTGCTGTATTAGTGCACAAGGGGCTTACTTTGAATAAAATACAGGTTATATCTTTGACTGTTGATTATTTTTATTGTTATGGAATTAGTCTCATTAATTAATTGTCGGACCTTGTATGTATCACAAAGACCAGAATTGTGATGACCTCTAACATGTATATGAGTATCTCAAAAGATTCGAATTAAAATTTTGACTCTTCCTGCACTGTAGAGACAAATTTTGGACAATTCAAAATCTGTTTTCCCAAATGTTGACATTGCATTCAGTGTTCACTGTTTTCATATTCTATACCTCACCTACTTTATACAATCTGCATGAATTTGAAAGGTTTTATATTTTATAAAATTACTTTAAACACCAAATATATTTTTACTTGTGGCAAGCAATTTACATACACAGATTAGCACGAGTCCTCTATGAGCATGTGACATACACAGATTAGCATGAGGCCTCTATGAGCATTTGACATACACAGATTAGCATGAGGCCTCTATGAGCATTTGACATACACAGATTAGCATGAGGCCTCTATGAGCACTTGACAGACACAGATTAGCATGAGGCCTCTATGAGCACTTGACAGACACAGATTAGCATGAGGCCTCTATGAGCACTTGACAGACACAGATTAGCATGAGGCCTCTATGAGCATTTGACATACATAGATTAGCATGAGGCCTATATGAGCACTTGACATACACAGATTAGCATGAGGCCTCTATGAGCACTTGACATACACATATTATCATGAGGCCTCTATGAGCATTTGACATACACAGATTATCATGAGGCCTCTATGAGCACTTGACAGACACAGATTAGCATGAGGCCTCTATGAGCACTTGACATACACAGATTAGCATGAGGCCTATATGAGCACTTGACAGACAGATTAGCATGAGGCCTCTATGAGCACTTGACATACACAGATTATCATGAGGCCTCTATGAGCACTTGACAGACACAGATTAGCATGAGGCCTCTATGAGCGCTTGACAGACACAGATTAGCACGCGGCCCTCTATGCTCGTTGGGCCAGGCTAGTTTTCATTGGGCTTATGTATTAAGACAGCCCTGAATGGTGTCAACCCTCTTCACCAAAACAAGAAAAGTTTCACATGCAGCCGTCTGCATGGAAGGTTAAGCTCTTTTTTTAAATGAACAAAGCGTTATTTCGGAGCACTGCATGCCAAAACTGCCACCAGGGACATGTATACAGCAGTTCTTCTCAGGAATCACCTTCAGTCCGCAGACAAATCTAAATGATGTGGACCTCTGAGTAAAGGTGTCCCTGTGCCACATGACAACGCTCAACATCCTACTGCTTGTGCAATGGCTGAAACCACAGATGATCTCCATTTTCTGTGTGTACCACAATCCCCTTACTCACAAAACCTAGCCCCAAGTTGTTTTTCTTCTGTCTGGTCAACTCAGAGTCTTTGGGAGGAAGGACATTTTAGTGCGATGAAGAGGTACAGCAGGTGGTGCCCGAGTGGCTTCACATGCGACCATGAGAAATTTGTTCTACAGGAATCCAAGCATGTTATTGGCACTGGAGATCTTGCACTGAACACAGCGGGTGACTATATTGAATAATGATTTGTTTCTTATTTACAACCTAGACTACCTTATTTACATTCCAAGTTTTATTTACACTCAGTCTATCATACCGTGAGTCACACTACCACCATAAAATCACACAAGAAGAAACTCGCTTATTTACCACTTTTTATTATATTGGCTTTTTACTGCAGACATTTTCACACACACCAAGATTCACCCAGATTAACAATCCATGTTAACTTTGTTTTTCTTACATTCCCACGCATTCCATCATTATGCCAAATATTAACACTGTTCCAACTCTTTCAAACTTTCCTTTTATTTCAACCACTCACTGTTCGACTGACTGAAATTTTAAATCATTCTCATACAGACAACCCACAGATAAAACAACAATATTTAATCCCCGTCCTTCTCTCCGTTTTCCGATACCAGCTCTTGGTGCTCCTCAACTCCCATGTCTAGCTCATCTTGTAAGATGATGCCCTCGACTTCGTCGTCATCATCTTCGGTCGCCCCAGTAGTCACAACCTGGTCCTGCAGTCAGGGAACAGAAATGTCAGTAAGTGAAACTCGCCAGTAGCCCAGCGCACACACAAATGTTAGCTACTGGCACTGTAGCTTAAAATGACTTGGGAGGTGAAGTTAAGCAGGCATGACAGTAATCACATCACCCACTTGAGTTTTGAATGGTCTAATAAAATATGCCCAATATGCCTCAGAGACACCCCCATGTGGTTTCCAGGGCCATATTTTTGGGGAAGTAAATAAACAAATAACCCCTTCCCCCTCCCCCCTTTCTCCCCCATGTATTTTTTTTTTATTTGATAATTATTAGAATCAACATGACTTTACAGTTGTTCCCCATGTCTGTTATGAGGTGGGGGGGGGGGGGGGGGGTAACCCATGCACCCCCCCCCCCCCCCCCACTTCGACAAACATTTCATACAAAGCAACTAATCAGGGCAGGAGAATTTCCTTCATAGAGTGCATCTACCTCAGGGGCAAAGAACCAACAGTCTGCAAACAAATGAGCCAGTATAGTAAAATAAATGTGCACTGAAAACTCAAGCTCTGCAACAAGACCAAAGTCCAGATATGGACTAACAACCAGAACTTTCTGCAAGAATTTACAGTCAGGGAAGGCCAAACAGAAGAGGAATAGGAGACCTTATTAATATAAGCATTTTGTTTTTATCAGAACACAACCTTCTTTTTCTTCTTTTGTCTTTTGCTTGAAATAGATTATCTATATCTCTAGTATGAACTTCACTATCTTTCGTAATTCACTCAGCGAGCCGTCAGGTTTGACTTGCAAGGAAGTTTCTCTTGGCCAAAAATGTTGCCTTGATATGTTGTATGTGGGACAGCCTTGAAAGACATGATCTGTTGTCTTAGGTGCCAATCCACATGCTCACAGGTTGATTCGCTGATTTTAAATTTTGTGTACATGTGGCTGCGAAGTTGACTGTGTCCTTTTCTAAGACGTAGAATAACTTGCTCTGGTCTGTCCATTATATGGTAATCATCTTGTGCCGGTTCTGGTTGCTTTCTGGTTGATTTTATTATTCTCTTCTTCTGTTGATAAGAGACTGGTACGTCAGGTTGTTCTTCATTTGCACCTTCCTTAGCTAGTTTATCAGCTCTTTCATTTCCAGGAACCCCACAGTGGGATGGTATCCATTGCATAGTTACCTCAAACCGGTTACCTAGTTTGGAAAGTAGTGTTGGTAAACCAGGTAGTTTTCCAGACTGGAGTGCCGGAAGTACCGCTCTTGAATCTTTTAGGAATACCATGGGTTGTGAAATATGACGTACATTTAACAGTTTCTCTGCTGCTATTCTGATGGCTTAAACTTCTGCATCATAGTTGTGAAAGTGCTTTCCTGTACGTATTTTGGCTGTGTATCTGGTATTATTTGGATGCTCAATATACCCTTCTGCTGCTCCATTTCTGCTTGCATATTTCTTACACAACCAAATTACAGTTGCTGAACTTTCATACTCAAGTGTTAAACTTGTGGGTTTATAATTTCAAACTCAGGTGTTAAACTTGTGGGTTTATACTTTCATACTCAAGTGTTAAACTGAGGGTTTATAAGGAAGCAAGAAAAAGGGTAACACTGTAACATATAAGAGGTGACTGTCCCGAAGGGGGCGCCACCTGTGGTTTAGGAAGCAAAAGATAATACAGTACTGAGGTTGCGCAGTGTCTCCTAAAACTAACCGAGAAAGCTAACCTGGGCAACAAATGCCTGAATAAGCCGGATGCATCTGCTGAAAAAGGCAAATATCGCAGCCACACTGTAAAATAGCACCCAGATTTCCTCGTAACACAATATTTGTGTAGGATAATCTAAGATTAGAATTCCTCACTATGCCTCTAGTTAGACAGTCACCCACTGAAGAACTTCTATATATTCCTAAATGTGCCTGTTCAAGCTGGTTATTTGCAGAAATCATCCTCAGGAAAGTGGGGCTGGGACATATTATACAGTATTTTCACACCATGCTCGTGGGCCAGTAAACACTGCTTGGTGGGCCAGTTTTGGACTGCGGGCCATAGTTTGCCCACCTCTGGTCTATAAACACAATTTAGAAATCCCAACAGCCAGACGATTTGTGGTATACACATGGTCTCATCTTGTCCATATCTGTCAATAAAAGCTGTATACACTATCCAAAGACAAAGGAAGGACACAGCATCATGTGCATAAGGACGGTTCCAGCATCAAGTGGATAAGAAACATCTGGAAATGCTAGCCTTGACTGGGTTTGAACCCGATACCCCTCAACCTTTTGAACCTCAGCTCCGTGACCACTCTTTTCCCCCTGCACACTGTCAATGAAATGGTGGACAAACCTCGATTCCCAGAGTCTCGTCGTCCCCGATCTCATCAGCGCCCGCAAGTGATGAGTGGGCTTCTTCTATAACCAGTGCATTCCCGTTCTCATCCGTGATGTGGGTGATTACTGTAGACAGGTGTATGTGCATACAAATGTGTCTATTGGAGAAGTATATGTGAACATGACATACTTACATATGTACCCATTAGAGAAGTACATGGGAACATTACACACATACTTGCTTATTAGAGAAGTACATGGAAACATTACATACATGCATGCCCATTTAGAGAAGTACACAGGAACATTACATATGAGGTGCGTTCTTTTAAGTAAGTCCCGTTTGGACTGCTCCGGCAAACACCGAAGAAAAACGTAAATGTGCATATGCAGTATGTTTATGTGATTCATTAGCTAGCTGCGTGCTGTTTTTTCACTGTCGAAATCATGTTTGATTCTGCATGTGATTTATACTGAGTGCAAAAATAAATACTTCCATCAGCTGCGAGGTTCGTGTCACGATCCATTTTTGTTAGCAAAAAACAGGTGCTGCAGAAATTTACGGGCCAGATGTTATAACTGATAGTATGGTTTTGAAATGGTGTCAAATGTTTAAAGAAGGGTGAACAAATATCCATTGTGAAGATCGTAGCGGTCAGCCTAGTGTGGTAACAGACTATTTGGTTGAAAAAGTAAACCAAAAAATTCAGAAAAATCGCTGTTTCACACTTTCTGTATTGTCTGTCAAATTATCGGAAGTTTCATGTCCACTGATTTATGACACTGTGACAAAAAACCTTGGGTTTAAAAAAAACTGTGTGCAGATCTTCTTCCTTCTTTAGCATTATGAGCCCTTGAGGTTCATTTCTGCAGATATCACCCGCCTCCACTCATCTCTCTGGTTGGCCTTCTCTTTCCAGTTGGTGACGCCAAGTGTTTGCAAGTCTGTCTGGACAATATCTCTTCATCGTCTTCTTGGTCTTCCTCGTGGTCTACGACCATTCATCTTCCTTGTGTATACAGTTTTTACTTCTCTGTCACCTGACATTCTTTCGATATTCCCAACAATTTCAGTTTATTAGCTCTAGTGTGCCAGACGGCTACCAGAAATGTTAACCGATGAAGTAAAGCAGAAAATCCTCGCAAATGTTTGTAGCGTTATCAAAATAAAGGAGATGACATTTTTGGGGCACACTGTTACTAGGGTTGAGACCTGGATTTCCTACACAAACACAGAATCAAAGCAATAGTCAATGCAATTGCGACACTCATGGTCCCTGAAAGCAAAGAAGTTTAAGCAAGCGTCTTTTGTCAAAACAATCATGGCCACTGTTTTCTGGGACCAAAAAAAAGGGTCTTATTTATTGATTTTCTTGAACTGGGAAATTGTTGACCACCCGCCCTACAGCCGCGATCTAGCACCAAGTGATTACCACCTTTTCATGCACCTAAAGAAGTGGCTAGCATCCCAGCGGTTTGAAACTAATGAAGAACTGCAGACAGACGTTAATAAATGGTTCAAGACACTAGCAGCAGACTTAAGAACCTAGTTCCGAAATCCCAAAAATGTGTTCAAGTCAATGGTGACTATGTTTAGAAATAATGTAAATGTGCGGTTCACTTTTGGTTGCCCAAAAAAAAAATCATTTTTATATATGAAGTTTTTTTTAAAAATAATTTTATACCAGGACTTACTTAAAAAACGCTCACTATATGTCTCTGGTGAATAGAGAAGTGTATGTGAGCATTACAGACAGACACAAGACCACTGGAGAACTTACACAAACATTATACATACTGCCATTGGAGAACTATTTGTGAACATTACATACAACTGTGTTGACTGGAGAAGTATTTGTGAACATTACATACAAATGTGTTGACTGGAGAAGTATATGTGAACATTACATACAAATGTGTTGACTGGAAAGTATATGTGAACATTACATACAAATGTGTTGACTGGAGAAGTATAATGTGAACATTACATACAACTGTGTTGACTGGAGAAGTATATGTGAACATTACATACAAATGTGTTGACTGGAGAAGTATATGTGAACATTACATACAAATGTGTTGACTGGAGAAGCATATGTGAACATTACATACAATTGTGTTGACTGGAGAAGTATTTGTGAACATTTATTACATACGTGCCAACTGGAGAAGTATATGTGAACCTTATGTATGTACAAGCCCACTGGAAATTTACATGTAAATACTTCTATGTACGTGCCTGAGAAGTGAGCATTACATTCATATGTGGACATGGACATTACATACAAACATGCTTAAAAGGGGAGTACAGTCGAGTCCACTGAAGTCGAACTCAGATAGGTCGAATTTCGGTAAAGTCAAAATGACCAGCTCAGTCCCGGCAATTTTCTCTATTGTGTGTGTTGATAAGTAGAAGCATTTTCTTAGGTCCCTGGGACTTCTATTTATCCAGACTCGACTGTATATGGTCATACTACAATATTACAAAACAAAATGTGGACTGGATGAAGATTGTGGGTTCCTGTCCTGTTGCAGCCAGTTTGTTTTTCTTCTTCCAATGACCGTGGATCCCAGGTTAATCCAGCCTTAAATGGATACTATGTAAAGTGCTGGAAAGTAACGGTGGCCTGCGTGATGCTGACCAGTGAGTGCCGGTTGGTAAATAAAATATAGATTTGAAGGCATGCAAAAGGGTCCTTAACTTTATGGTACATTTAGGCATGCCAGTCACAAGGATATATGTGTATGATACATTGAAATATAACAATGAATTTAATTATATGCCAGTCACAAGGATATATATGTGTATGATACATTGAAACCTAACAATGAATTTAATTATATGCCAGTCACAAGGATACATATATGTGTATGATACATTGAAACATAACAATGAATTTAATTATATGCCAGTCACAAGGATATATATGTGTATGATACATTGAAACATAACAATGAATTTAATTATTGGCCAGTCACAAGGATATATATGTGTGTATGATACATTGAAACACAACAATGCATTTAATTATATGCAAGTCAGACAGAAATATATGTGTATGAAACATTGAAACATAACAATGAATTTAATTATATGCAAGTCAGACAGAAATATATGTGCATGATACATTGAAACATAACAATGAATTTAATTATATGCAAGTCAGACAGAAATTTTTGTGCATGATACATTGAAACATAACAATGAATTTAATTATATGCAAGTCAGACAGAAATATATGTGCATGATACATTGAAACATAACAATGAATTTAATTATATGCAAGTCAGACAGAAATATATGTGTGTATGATACATTGAAACATAACAATGAATTTAATTATATGCAAGTCAGACAGAAATATATGTGTATGATACATTGAAACACAACATAACAGAGAATTTAATGATATGCCAATCAGAAGGACATATATGTGTATGCTAGACTAAAACACAACAACAATGAATTTAATGTCCAAAGATCAAATGTATCCCTGCCCAACAGACGATTATGTGTCACCAACAGCTGAGCTGGTGCAGACGCCAGATACTCCCCGCCCGACTGTAAGTTCAATTGGAGTGAATTCACCCCCCCCCCCCCCCCCCCCCCCAAAAACTGATCCTAGCTCCCAGGTCAGCCTAGCCTGAAATGGACACCAGATAATAACATGGAAAGTAAAGGCAGCCAGCATGATGTTCCCCACAAAACTCAAATAGTGCTGATTGGTCTAAAAATATAAGTCTAGCGTCATTTGTGCTACTGGCATTAAAAGGTACGTTCACTTTTGTTGACACCAATATGTTCAGCAGATAGTTACGTGTCTACTTTACGTTTACTTTTGTTGACTGATCATCTGATCAATGAGGCCCCACAAACTGTCAAGAGAACAAACCTGATAAAAGTTGTCTCCAGAAAGGGATTGTGTCAACCATTTGTTTCGTGCGGGAAGCAATCAACACTTTGTGCGGGAAGGAATCAACACTTTGTGTGGGAAGGAATCAACACTTTGTGTGGGAAGGAATCAACACAATACCGTTAACTCAATGGCCGTAATAAGTGAAGTCAATCTCTTGCTCTTTACTCTTTGGGTACCAAGGATCACATCATGTGCTGATTTATAACTGTAGTCCATTCTAAAAGTTGTGCCCAACTTTAAAAATCTTTAACTCTGCAACCGTTTGGTGTCAATTGTTCAAATTTGGCATGCACCCTATTAATAATCATGTCCTTGGGAAAAAATAATTTTAAAGGAAAAAACATCAAGTTTTTGTTTTGCCTTATTTGGGGTGTAAGAAAAAACAGACACTGATTCAAACTATACAGTTCGCATGTTTACAGTGAATTAATGGAGACAAAGTTGGCAAAAACTGCAAATAATTTAGAGACAGTCAGAGTAAGAAACTGAGATGCATGTAATTTTCAATAGGAAGTGGATTTGTCATGTACTGCCATAATACTGGCTTATTAAAAGTACACGATTTGTGTCAATTACTGTATGTTTCTGGTTGGTGTTTTTTTTTTAAGCGGTACACAAATTATTAGACCAACAAAGGTCAAAGTAATTCACCACTGTAACACAAAAGCAGCACCTGTGCAACTGTAAATTATGAAATCCTACAGTGATGTTTTCTTCTTCTACTTCTTTGTGTTCACCAGCTGTAAACTCTGGTGGAAAGTTCTGGTTGTTGGTCAACTTCTGGACTGCAGTCCTGTTCCAGAACCCGAGTGTTGCGTGTGCATCCGTTTGATAGATCTGACACATCTGTGTGCAGACTCTTGGTTCTTTGCCTCTCGGGCAGATGCACTCAGACTTCAAAGGAAGCTCCCAATTAGTAGACTCTTACAACATTCTTTTGGCTAGGCAATGGGTCTACTCTTATTTTCCCTATAATAGAGCCCCGGAACCCGCACGGTGGCTACACAAAGATATGAAATCTAAGACCACATGCATAAATTTACGCTGATGAGTTTTCAAGATATTTGTTAGCTTCATGGCACAACTTTTGTAATGGACTTCAATTTAGCAGTCCTCAGGTACTGAATGAGTTAAACCATTTTTTTTAAGAGAGCTTGACAGACAACAAGATTTTCATGTTCTCCATCTTGTTCTCACTTATCTGAGAGTGACAGCAACACTTACCCCCATCCTGCCCATCATGTATGATTGTCTCCTCCATGATAATCTGCCGAGTCTCTGATTCCTCTTCGCCATCGTCTGTAGTCGTGACAATTGTGATGACACTCTGGGAAGGACAAAGTCACACGAAAAGATGTTATTTACATATAATTTACCAGTTTTGTTCTGTGAAACTATACCATGTGTGTGCAATATTCTGTGATGGTGGTAGCAGTAATGGCAGTAGAAACAACAGTAATAACATCAACAGCCGTAATAATTATTATATTAGTAGTAATAGCACCACAGTAGAAGTAATGGTGGTAATTTCAGGGGCAGATGCCTGGGTTTTTCTTTGTTGTTTTATGGCTAATTTATGGGGGAAAAGAAACTGGAACATATGGTGACAACTGGAAAGATTCACAGGCTTTTTGTGACAGCATGGAAAGGTGTTAACACATAAGTGATACATGGAAAATGGAAAAGTGTCAGCACATAAACTGATACATGACAAGGTGTTAACACATAATCTGATACATGGAAAGGTGTCAACACATAAACTGATACATAGGAACGTGTCAACACATAAACTGATACATGGGTACGTGTCAACGCATAAACTGATACATAGGAAAGGTGTTAACACATAAACTGATACATGGGAACGTGTAAACACATAAACTGATACATAGGAAAGGTGTCTACACATAAACTGATACATGGGAACGTGTCAACACATAAACTGATACATAGGAACGTGTCAACACATAAACTGATACATGACAAGGTGTTAACACATAATCTGATACATGACAAGGTGTCAACACATAAACTGATACATGGGAACATGTCAACACATAAACTGATACATAGGAAAGGTGTTAACACAAAAACTGATGCCTGGAAAGGTGTCAACACATAAATTGATATATGGAAAGGTGTCAACACATAAACTTATACATTGAAAGGTGTCAACACATAAACTGATGCATAGAAAGGTGTCAACACATAAACTGATACATGGGAACATGTCAACACATAAACTGATACATGCTGTTGGAGAATGCAAGTTGTGGGAAGGCATGATCACCCATGTCTGTCAACCAGAAACTAGACACAGGTTGTGAATCGTGGTGGTACAACTAGTAGTAACAGTTGTAGCAGCAGCACTTGCAGCAACAGAACAGTGAGGGTTCTGGAGCACCACTTTGAGGGAACAAAGAACAGACTCACCGCCCCTCCAACAATCATGCCCTAAAGTTAGATCTATTGGAGGAATTTCCGTCAAAATCGGGGTGCATCTGCCTGAGAAACCACCAGTCTGTGTGTAAACAAGCCAGATCTGTGAAACAGATATGCAAAACTAAATTTTTGGAATGAGACTAAAGTCCAGAATTTTCCTATGGAACTTACAGCCAGTGAAGGCTAAGGAGAAGAAGAAGAAGAAGAAGAAGAAGAAAACGACTGACAATGTAAACTCTACCTGTCCGTGGTCGACGTCAATTCCAGCTCCGGAATGCTCCACTATGGATTCTTCTGTGATTTCTTCATCAAGTCCCACATCATCTTCACCATTTTCATCTCCTCCATCTCCATTCATTGCTGCTTCTTGCTGGATGAACTGATTCAGGGCTATCTTGCCCGCCTCTGAAAACATCAGCACATAAGACACCTTAATTCAACAATTTGTAGACAGACAGACACTTGTTTGTTTCAGCATATCTGGGCAGTAGATACAGAAAATGTTGTTGAAGTCAACATAAGAATCTGGGTTCCAGGTCCGCATTGTGGGGAAAACAAGAATAGACCACTGACTGACTCCCCAACAAGCATGTCACAACAGTCGACTAATCTGAGGCCTCCTTTAAAGTGCATCTTTAGAGTACATCTGCCCGAGAGGCAAGGAACATACAATCTGCACTTAATTACGTCAGATATGTAAAAGATTTACACGCAACACTCAAGATTTTAAACAAGAGTAAAATCCAGAGCTGGACGAACAACCAGAACTTTCTGCTGGAGTTAACAGCTGGTAACTGCAAAGATGAACATAATAAAATGGTATCCCTGCGTCATCAGTACGGAAACTCTCCACTGGCTACTAAGAAAGGGGACAGAGCAGATATGGGAATGTCCTGTATGCAGTGATGACAATTCTTGATTTAATTCATCTCAACCCACCACAGCAAAAGCTAATGACTGAAAAATGAATTAGCGAAAATGTGAAATGAATCAAGAAATGATATCACTGTTGCTCTGTTTGAATTTAATTTTAAAAACAATCCTAATTAATGTTAACTGGTCTTCACACTTTAAAAGTATTAGGTGTCGCTAATTAAAAATAATACTGTTTAACACTTATTTTTTTTTAAATGCTTATAATTGGCTTTTCCCAATTAAAAATAGTGCTAACAAGTGGCCCTCATTGAATGAAAGTAGTGCTAATAAACAGCTCTTATCCGTTACAAGTAGGGATAATTAATGATTCCCACCAGTAAAAAAAGTAATGAAGACAACTGGATCTGATAGTTAATACTGACCACATTTTGTTCTGACAGTTAAAAGTAATGTTAACTATCAGTCAAACCAGTCTAGTTAAAAGTAATGCTAACAACTAGTTGTGAACTGTAAAAACTAATTATTTTTTTGTCTGACTAGTTACAAGTAATGCTAACACTTAGTCTGACCAAATAATGTATGACCAGTTGAAGTAAAGTTAACAAACGGTCTGGCTGGTTTAAAGTAATGTTAACACCTGGCTCTGGCCAGTAACAACCGACGCCAACAAGAGGCTCTCACCTGTTAAAGTAATGGTCTGTCCACTTTCCACCGCCGATGTGATCAAACTGCCATCTCCAGAGATCATGGTGATCCCTTGACTCTCCAACCAACTCATGGCCTCCGATGTTGCAGCATGACCTAGTTTAAAAACAAAATCTGTTTTACCACTTTTTGAACGCCGACAGTCAAATCTGACAGATAGCATTCTAACACCATAAGCAGGATTTAAACATGTCTAAATTGATGCTGCTTCTTTGCATTTACGAGCTGTAAACTCCGGCGGAGTGCATCTGCCTGGGAGACAAGGAACCAGCACTCTGTATACAAATGTCAGATCTGTAAAATGGATGCACACGCAGCACTAAGGTTCTGGAACACGACTGCAGCCCAGAAGTGGATGAACAACCATAACATTCTGCCAGAGTTTACAGCTGGTGAACGCGAAGAAGAAGAACCACATAAGTGCATGGGGCATGTAGTGTTAGCCCTATATTTGTATAGACCAGTTGAAGCTCGATGGGTGATGTGCTCAACATATGTTTACTTTTCAAAAAATTACCTAGGTTTATGTTTATTCGACAGATCAAAATCATGGGTGGTGAGCTACTTTATGATAAAGCAGGCATGCTGAAGGATCAAATGTACCACGCAACAAAATAGACAAAGAATCCATACATTGAAAGACTAAATACAGGCTGTGCAGAAGAGGTGGTTAGTGAGTAGAGGTTTCTGAAGGTGTACAACAGGCTGTGGGGGAAGAGGTGGTCAGTAAGTAGAGGTTCCTGAAGGTGTACAACAAAGGGAAAAATACAAGTGGACATTTGATCAGGCTGCAACTGGCTCCATTAGCACGTCAACTCTTTGATGTCTACTAAGGAAGGAGACTTAGCAGCTGTGGGATTGTCCTAACAAAAGTGATGTAAATTTTTTATTTATTTATTTATCTTCAGTTATTATTCAAAAAGCAGATTATTTTGTTTCCTATCACACATAGAAAAACAAAACAACAAAAACACAGACAATGGGAAACAATGTTAGTCGGAGATGAGTAACAAGTGAAATGAACAATAAATAAAGGACCATAGAAAAGACTTGAAACAAGACGCAAGACTATAAAATATGCTGACAACCACAACGGTCAACTGGACACAACATTTACTGGAAGGGTTGGAGGACGTGGCTTCGGCTAGCGCAGCCAGTGTGGCAAGTACAGATGTGCTGCTCTGGTCAGTAGGGTCATCTGGTTCCGATTTTATCACTGTGGGAAGAAAATGCGGAAAAAACATGACATCCTCACAGTGACTAAAAGTGACCACACTGATGCTGCTGTTAGTATATGCTAGGAGAATACTGTTAAAGTATGTATGTATATAAGTTGTACCCCACCAGGACATCACACAAAGCGATAAACACCCGGTGACACAGTGCCACCATGCAGATGAGGATCACCCGTGGAGAGGTCCCAGAAACAATGTTCAGCCGCTAGGCCATACTTATGGCCCGGCTATATTTAGGGCCCCTAGCAAAAGCCAGAGTAAAGGACCCTTTTCCATGCCCACAGGCGTATAGGGCAAGACCTATATGTTATAAACCAACGGCACAAGATTGGTGATGTAGTCAGCATCACGCCGGCCGCTTTTACTTCCTGGGACTGCACCCGGTACCCACTTAAGGCTGAGTCGACCTGGGAATCAAAAACATTTTTTTGTAAAGTCCGGCTTTGCCAGAGAGCGAACCCACGACCTTCCGATCCGCGGCGAGCATCAAGCCGCCCTGCCACGGAGACTACAGGTGGGGCTTTGAATGCCAAAAAATTGCATTCCGCATGGGGACGACTAACTACATCTAATACTGTTAAACGCTGACAGTCAAATCAGACAGACAGCATTCTTACTCTATATATGAGATTAAAACATGTCTAAATTGATTTCTGCTTCTCTGCATTCACTAGCTGTAAACTCCGACGGAAAGTTCCAGGTGTTCGTCCACTCCTGGACTTTGGTCTTGATTCAGAACTTGACTGTTGCATGCATATCCATTTTACAGATCAGGCTTATCTGTATACAGACTGTTGGTTCCACACCTCTCAGACAGGTGTGCTCCAACTTTGAAGAAAACACCATTAGTCACCTCCCACAACAAGCTTGTTGTGGGCGGACAGTGAGTCTATTTTTTCTTCTTCTGCATTTTGAGCCATGAGGTGAATGACACTGCGAGGAGTTACAAGGGGATCTGGCCGACGCTCAACACTCAGGGGAAAGGCGAGACGGATATACAATCATACAGTTACTGCTACCATCAGAATTTTAACTTTTCGCTTGCTGCTGAAGAAGGGGACAGAGTGCTTATAGTGGTGTCCTGAGTGCTGTGATGTTGATTCTTAATTTCGCATTCAACCTAGCTTAAAAATTTGCACCTGTCTATCAATGGACAAAATCAAAATTGAGATGAAAAATTTTTATGTTCACATACAAAATACAAATAACATAATACAATAAACAATTAACAAATTTTAAGTCATACAACAATAATACTTTAGCTCCATAATTAACAACATTAGAACTGATTAAATCAACCATGTATGTGGTGCAGTGATTTGGGTCAAATACATGAATGAAAGGTAAGGTCATCATTATGTGTATAAGGTGACACATTGTATGTCACCTAAAGCGTCAGCAGGCTCTATGCAGGCTTTATGAATGTTCACGCAAAACTCCTGGCACTTAATGTACATGGAACACTCCTTGGGAACATGAGGAAAGTCTGCTGACTGAGAGCCTTACTCAGGTTTAAACGTCTGCTGTCCTAAAGTCCTGCTAATTTTTCTTCTTCTTCTTGTTCACCAGCTGTGAATTCCGGCGGTAAGTCGCGGTTGTTCGTCCAAAATGGACTTTTGGCTTTTACCTTGACCTGAGTTTTGCGTGTACATCCGTTTTACTGGCTTATTTGTTTGCAGTACTCGTTCTCCGCCTCTCCGGCAGATGTACTCCGACTTCGGAGGAACTGCTAATTTGACAAACATTTTCAATATCTGTTGCCCGAGACTCCTACTGTATGGCTGTTTTAGATTAAAATATCCATCCATCGAGTCTTCTGCTGTATGATGGTAAAAGTTCAGATGTTCTTAGCTCAAAGATCTTACTTTATGACAGAAAAGGTTCATCAAATGGCCACTATCTATGGCCCAACTCTGAGTGTACTGACCATATAGGCAGGCTATAACTGATGAATGCTTCTCATAAATGCTGCAAAGAATGCTCTAGGGAATGCCCCTGAAAGGTGCCACTGTCAAAGAGAGAAGTCTAGCATAATGAGAACGTAAGATGCCCTTCTGTTTAGGGATTCTGGGTCTCAGGTCTACTGACTGCTTCCTGTGGATCCCTAAGCAGTGCAGCCTGTACTAAGGCTCAATATAGGGATGTGAGTTTAGGCATTCATATGCAGGACATGATGATTTCTTGGGTAAGCCCAGTACCAGAGCACCATATATTGCCTCCTTGGATGGCAGGGAATGGCCATGCTCTGCACTTGCATTCCCTTGAGGGTCGACAAAGCTGCACACAGCTGCCTTGGACATAACTTGTGGATCAGGGGCGTCATCACACATATAAGGCTACAAATGACCCATGAAACTAACTGGGAAGGCTAACCCAGATAACAAATGCCTGAAGAAGTCAGATGTGCCGGCTGAAAGGTGCAAATATTGCAGCTATACTGTAAACAGGCACAGAGCATTCACGTCACTCAGAGAGAGATGAATAAGCAAGTGCATATAAGCGGGGAATGGAGAGAGAGAGAAGCAACAGCGAAATTCATATTCTGTTTAAATCACCATTGATCACTGGCATCATGAGGGCTAATAGACTGAAATGGTTGAGGCATGTTGAGAGAATGTTAGATGACAGAGAAGTAAAAACTACACACAAGGCAGAGGAA
This sequence comes from Candidula unifasciata, assembly GCA_905116865.2. Lineage (NCBI taxonomy): Eukaryota > Metazoa > Mollusca > Gastropoda > Stylommatophora > Geomitridae > Candidula > Candidula unifasciata. Next base: position 45,829 of record CAJHNH020000264.1, on the reverse strand, counting down.
TGGTCGCAGACCACGAGGCAGACCAAGAAGATGATGGAGAGATAATGTCCAGACAGGCCAACAAACACTTAATGTCAACAAGTGGAAAAAGAAGGCCAACCAGAGAGATGAATGGGAGCAGGTGATATCTGCAGCAATGAACCACAAGGGCTTAGAATGCTGAAGAAGAAGATATAAATTATCTCAAAGACTTATAGTTTCCTTATGGTGTAAAGGCCAAGCCGCTACAAAATAAACAGTCCCCCCTCCCCCGCAAGGCCTCAGTACTCATATTAGAACCCAGGGAAAACACGCCCAATCCAGGAGACAATCCTCAAGACCCAATCAACTTCCTCACATAATAGAAACAGAGCATTATACTTAGACTGCGTTCTAGTCACAACAGACTCAGCAGCCATCTATAGAAGAACTTCAAAATTGTGGATTCAGAGCTCTGCCCATGTGAACAGGCACCCTAGAACATTTTACACGCGCTACAGACATGCTCCCTACATGCAGCAGAGCAGTGGTTCTCAACCTGTGGGTCGCAACACTTTTGGGGTCATACGACCCTTTCAGAGGGGTCGCCTAAGGCCATCGGGAAACACATATTCTCTGAAGTTATGAAGTAACAACAAAAATAATTGTATGGTCGGGGGTCACCACAACATGAGGAACTGTGTTAAAGAGTCGCAGCATTAGGAAGTTTGAGAACTACTGCTGTAGAGAGGTCCCAAGTTTGGCCAGTTGGCATTCCAGTGGAAACCAAGCTGTATTGAACAATGGAGGAAATATGCCACACCACAGCCTTCATAGAGGCCTGTGGCCTTCTCATCTGAAAATCACAGGCAAGGGAGACAAAAAGAAGAAACTGAAGTACTCACATTTGTCTGTGTCAATAACCAGTCCGTCCACACCATCGCTGGTGGACACTGTCTCAGTAACCAGGGTCTCTGGGGTTTCAATCGTGATCGTGTCCGCATCTTCAATCACACCTGTAGCATCCTGGTGTAGCTGGATCAGATGAGCAATGTCTGTTCTTCCATTGGCTAAGGCAATGTCAACTGGGGTGCGGCCAAACTGCAGTAGAAAAAGAAATATATTGTGCACAGCAGTGGTCTTCAACCTTTCAAAGGTGTCACTCCCCCTTTGAATATTACCCCCCCCCCCCCCCCCAACAAAAATGTGATTACTAATGAGGACAGAAAGAAAAGTCGCAAGTATTATTAAAAAGAAAGAAAAGTGCAGATATCTGTCTAGCTGTTAATCACAGACAAACGCGACAACAGCCATTCTGAGGACAACTGCCGATAATGTAGCATGTCGTAGGACGCGAGTAATTAGGGAAATTTCCTTTAAAGTCAGAGTGCATCCGCCTGAGAGGCAAGAAACCAACAGTCTGCATACAAATAAGAGAAACCTGTAAAACTGATTAGCACGCAAAACTCAAGTTCTGGATCAAGACAATGTCCAGGACTGGACAAACAACCAGAACTTGTTCCTTTACTTTACAGCTAGGGAATGCTAAACAGAAAAAAAAAATTTGACAATACTACAAAAAGATATCAATCAAATGAGAAGTAGATCTAGTCAGCTTCACATTACCACAAACATGAACGACAAATAAAATATGTAACTGATCACTGAAATGTCGTTAGCGTTGTAGTGGTCTTATATATTATTGTTTACAAATGTATCAGTGTCTTTTTGCATCATGTGCTGATGAAAGCTTTCTAGCTGCAGCATTCATTTGTTCGATCATATCAATCTGGCTAGTTTTACATCTCAACTGACTGATAACTTTTTATTGTACTGTCATGACCATTTCTTTTCTTGAAGCTACCTCTCCTTCTAAGAATATTTAGATGTGGTTTAAAAAAAAAGAAATCTCAATTTTAAGAGAAAGTAGTCATGACCACCAACATTAGCTCCAGAACAGGATTCCAGAATCACATCAAATGCAACGTTACCCCGGTGTGGGCTCCAAGGTCATACTGTGGTCGAAAACAAGAATAAACCCTCTGCCTTGCCAACAAGCATGTCATTTGAGTTGACTAATTTTGGTGTCCTTCAAAGTCAAAGTACACATCCCCGAGAAGCAAGGAACCACAATCGAATATACAAATAAGTCACATGTGCATGCAACACTCATTTTCTGGAACAAGACTAAAAGTCCAGAGGTAGACGAACAACCAGAACTGTGCACCGCAGCTTACAGCTGGTGAACACAAAGAAATGAAACATGAATCAAAAGCTATAAGAGAAACTCCCTGTAAAAGACAGAAAACATACCTTGTCCTCCAGGGTTATGTCTGCCCCACTCTGAATCAGCAAACCGATGATGCTGACATGGCCTTTCTCTGTTGACCAATGAAGCGGTGTCATTTTTAACTGTTGTAAACAATACAAAAAGCATTTCAATATCCAGCACACAAGTAATATATTGCATCATTTATTTATCGCATTCACTGTCCTGCAGTCTATTTCTCAATTCCGTTCTATCGTGTGCAAACACCTCAATTTCATGGATGGAATCCGATCCAGCATCTTTGGCCTCCCTCATCAACTTTCTCTTGGACATCCTCGTTTCCTCAATCCATATATTTCCCATTTCATTACCTGTCTGTTGATTCTCTGCTCATCTTTTCTCAGAATATGTCCAATATAGCACCATCTTCTCTGTCTCAAACGGTTAATACTAGTGGTTGCCCAGACATTTCTCTTATTTTTTTCATTCCTTTTGAATTCGTACCATTTTATGTGCATCATTTTCCTCAGGCATTTGTTTTTGAATACACTGAACTTTTGTTGAATGTCTTTAGTGTTTTTAGCTTTCACTAGCATACGTTAAAACTGAAAATATAAAAATTAGTTCTAAAATTAAATAGTTTAGAGTTCCATAAATTTCTGATGGTGTACATAGAAACAGTTTATGGAATGTTATAAAGGACTTTGGAAAACCAAAGAGGTTAATCATCATGACCAAACTATGTATGAAGACACTTATAGTAAATTATACAGGGAGAAAGTCAGACCCTTTTCAAATAACACCCCATAATTTTATTTTTTTAAAGTGGCATATTTCTATGCCTAGACACTGTGCCAAACAAAACTTGAATTTAGGAAATGTTGCCAATTCACTACGTCCTTGTTATCTATACTGTTAACTGAACGTTACACTACAAATATATTTACAAAACGTAATTATATGCATATCTCAAGGCAGGCCAAGAACACTCTACAACAGTATCATATTTCTAAGATCAAGGTGGTCAGAAAGGTATTAAACACAACCTTGTGTTTCCCTCAACACCTGAAGTGGTTAAAACAAAATAAATTAAGAAGAACGTCATACAATGAATTCATAAGCACTAAGCCAAAGTCACATAAGTGCAATTTTCGCTTCAGTGCATTTTCAGGGCTGTATTTGTCACTTTACAAAATGTTAAAGGAACATGTGAACTCTTGCTCCTTCTTCTTGTGTTAGCTTTCTGATTTACACCGACAAACAGGTTCTTGTGATAAAATTGACTGTTTTTATGAGTTCCTTTTTAGTCCCATACAACGTTGCGTGCAGGTGATTCACTGGGCCAGTATGCCCTTCTTAATAGGCTGAACAAAGGACATGATCTGTAGTCTGCACACATAGCCCACAAGGGCACAAAGGTGAACTAATTAGACGAAGCCTGTGCATATGCTGGTTAAGTTTGTTATTTCCTGTCCTAAGACGTAGGATACTGACCTGCCCATGCCGGTCAAGTTTGTTATTTCCTGTCCTGAGACGTAGGATACTGACCTGCCTATGCCGGTCAAGTTTGTTATTTCCTGTCCTAAGACGCAGGATACTGACCTGCCTATGCCGGTCAAGTTTGTTATTTCCTGTCCTGAGACGTAGGATACTGACCTGCCTATGCCGGTCAAGTTTGTTATTTCCTGTCCTAAGACGCAGGATACTGACCTGCCTATGCCGGTCAAGTTTGTTATTTCCTGTCCTGAGACGTAGGATACTGACCTGCATATGTCGGTCAAGTTTGTTATGTCCTGTCCTAAGACGCAGGATACTGACCTGCCATGCTGGTTAAGTTTGTTATGTCCTGTCCTGAGACGCAGGATACTGACCTGCCATGCTGGTCAAGTTTGTTATGTCCTGTCCTAAGATGTAGGATACTGACCTGCCTATGTCGGTCAAGTTTGTTATGTCCTGTCCTAAGACGCAGGATACTGACCTGCCATGCTGGTTAAGTTTGTTATGTCCTGTCCTGAGACGCAGGATACTGACCTGCCATGCTGGTCAAGTTTGTTATGTCCTGTCCTAAGACGTAGGATACTGACCTGCCTATGTCGGTCAAGTTTGTTATGTCCTGTCCTAAGACGCAGGATACTGACCTGCCATGCTGGTTAAGTTTGTTATTTCCTGTCCTGAGACGCAGGATACTGACCTGCCATGCTGGTTAAGTTTGTTATGTCCTGTCCTAAGACGTAGGATACTGACCTGCCTATGTCGGTCAAGTTTGTTATGTCCTGTCCTAAGACGCAGGATACTGACCTGCCATGCCGGTCAAGTTTGGTTATGTCCTGTCCTAAGACGTAGGATACTGACCTGCCCATGCTGGTCAAGTTTGGTTATGTCCTGTCCTGAGACGCAGGATACTGACCTGCCCATGCTGGTCAAGTTTGGTTATGTCCTGTCCTAAGACGCAGGATACTGACCTGCCCATGCCGGTCAAGTTTGTTATTTCCTGTCCTAAGACGTAGGATACTGACCTGCCTATGTCGGTCAAGTAAGTAACTCTTGCTCCAAACAGGGTCAAAATAAATAAATTACTTTTTACACATCTACACATTTTGTTCTAGACAATAAGAGCGGGGGGGGGGTGGGGGGGGGGGGGGGGGGGGGTGGTTGGGTGGGGGGGGTGGGGGGGGGGGGTGGTGGGGGGGGGGGGGGGCGTGTATTGGTTCTCCTTAAAACTACGGCCACTTATTATGGAGTACGCCGGAGTTCAGTCCCCTGGCCGCATTGCAATTACGGAGTGGAAAAGAGGGAACGATACAAATGACGTAATTACTGTGTGTTGGCGATAGATGCACTGCTGTCATAATAGGTTTTGGGTTAGGAGTGGCCGTAGTTTTAAGGAGTAACAATACCCTAACCCTAATATGACAGCAGTGCATCTATCGCCAACACACAGTAATTACATCACCGGTTCCCGCTGTCTATCGCCAACACAGAGTATTTACGTCATTTGTTTCGTTCCCTCTTTTCCACTCCACACTCCAAACATGAAGATGCAGAAGATGACAAAGAATAATATGGGTAAATGGAGTTAACAACCTGCTGAAACTCAACAATATCATCATGCATCAAGCTTATGAGCGAGCACTAACAGCATTAAGCAGAGAAAGACAGTAGATAGCTAGAATGTTCAGAAGTGATTTATCAAAACAAGGATTTAGTACTGAGGTGACGACGGTGGCATAGTGGTAACAAAATATGACCATTCTCACCATGTCTTTTGCATCGATGTCAGCGTTGCTCTGCAGCAACAGCTGAACTATTGCTAGATGCCCCTCCTGCGAGGCCACATGCAGGGGTGTTCTGTCAACTTTTGTCCTGGCATCCCTGCTGATTCCAGCTCGGAGAAGGACTTCTGCTGTTTCTTGGTGGCCAAACTGAGCAGCAAAGTGTAATGGTGATGTGCCCAGCTGTTGAAAAGAGAAAATTTCAAACTGTACCAAACAGACAAGCAGGAGAGTATTATACTCTCAGATCTCTGGCCCAAACTGTTTTCTTCTTGTAGTCCATGCTGTGTGACGCTGTTAGTTAAATAATTCACAGCGTCACACAGCATGGACAATAAGAAAAAAAAAAGTTAGTCATATATAATTCACGGCGACTTCCGTTTTCAAAATGGCGGATAGCAGCTGTGTTTATTTTCGCTGGCTGTCAATTCTCTCGGATTATTCTGTTTCATAATCATGAACTGATATTTTTAGCGCATTTCCAATGCAGGATACTATGTGTTTTTCGTGGGAGCAGCGTGTACTGTGGTTGTGCTATGTCAGGGCGGGATAATGACTGATAGTTTTGGCAGCCCGACCACGCAGCCTTCACAATGTTTTGATAGCGGCGGTCCACTCGGGGAGACAGAATCTTATCAGAAGGGGACTGCAACTGTCTAAGAGAGCAAACTCGATAAAAGCTGTCCTCAGAAACGGAATGTGTCAACCATATATTTGGTGGGGAGGAATCGTCCCTTAAAAGGGTGGTTCTCATTCTGTGTTGTGGTTTACAGCAAGGCTGGAATATCTGGGCCTTTAATAGTCCAACATGTTCAATTTCTGGAAATCCATAATTAGTTACCTTTCACGGCACGCTTGTTAGGGGGCGTGGATCTTTCCACACGCCCACCCACGGGGCCCTGGAACCCATATAGGGGAGCTCTGAGAATTTCTGTGACTGATATGGTGTGCAGCCTGGAGATGCAAGAAAGGAACTTTTCACTAAGGGAACAGTCTTGTTTCATTAATCAACACAGAACAGTTGTCATCAGACGTTCTACACTTGAGATTGGATCTTTTCAAGAGGAGATTGGAGCATCTTTGGATCTGTGTAGAACGATGAGATGATAACCCTTCCTGGGAATCTGTTTCTAAAGAAAGTAAGTGAACTGTATCATGGAAAAATGCTCTACCTACCCAGTCTGTGGTGAATGGGGCACCATTTGACATCAGGGCCCTTACGGTGTCTGTCTCCCCTCGCTTGGCAGCATCTAACAAACGTTTGCCAAGGTCAACCAATGACATTCTACGAGATCCCTCCTGGGTTCTGGGTGCTCTATGCTCTATGAACGCATGCACGTTTTCCACAATCATTTGGTCTGTAATTTAAAAAAAAATATTGTCCAATAAAAATTAGGTCTGCAATAAAAGAAAAGAACCACAATCTTCTGATCTGTAATACTTCTGCATTCAACATTAAATAGATGGTTGGCATGTTGTGGTTTACAGCTAGGCTGCAATATTTGCAGCCTTTGGGCCAATTCTCATTTCAGCAAACCCTTTATTAGCCACTTTTTACGGCATCTGTTAGGGAGTGGGGTATATTCTTTTTCCTCCAAAAACAGGACCCTAGAAGGTTTAGCATCAGTGGCCCAAGTGATGGTAATGAGAGAGAGTTAACATCTGTGAATCCTGTGTTTACTTGGCTTCTAGATAGGAACCTATGATGCGTTTTTTTTGGGACTGAAAGAGTTAATATCAATAAAGGAGCAGAGGTACATTGCCTGGCCATGCCACAGCTTATGGACTGCATCAGCATTTTTAATGCAGAGAGAGAGAGAGAGAGAGAGAGAGAGAGAGAGAGAGAGAGAGAGAGAGAGAGAGGACAATCAGAAGATTTTGGAGACAGTATGTCCACATCACTGCCAAGAATGTGATAACTGTGAGTCTCAAGTGGCTTGGGTTATGGTTCTGTACACTTGTTTGCTGACTAAAAGGAATATACAGGGCTAGATCTATATTTTATAGACCAATCGGCACTTGGTCAGTGATTTGGTAAACATCAAGCCAGCCGCCACTACACCTAAGGATTTTACCTTGTACTCGTTTTTAGCTGAGTCAACTTAAGAGATAGGGGGTCATTTTTTGAAAAAATTCAACTAAATTCGGACTTTAACCCACAACCTATGGTTTCACTGGTGAGTGTCTGGCCGCTTTGCTGTGGTAGCTTTAATTTTCTGAATAAACATATAAGTATATAAATAAATAAAAAACACTGTTTAATGTTCATGGATAATGTACAGGCACACATAGCACGGTTGTGTGTTACTTGGGATATAAAGAGTAAAAATCTTCTTTCTGGGAGATTCAAACAAGAGAGTGAGCTGCAGAGTTTCTGCCACATCTAGGATGTCAGGTGTCTAACAGAATTTGTAGCTTATCTGCTAGCCACTTGTATATTTACTTGGGGGACATCCACGCTGAAATAGACAAGCCATCTGCCTCATATTCTAAAGGTTGTGGGTTTTTTCATGGCTATGTCATTAAATTTTTACAGAGATCCCCGGGGATTATCCCCAGAGTTATGAAGATAATACTTTGATGCCCTTGGTAGGTGGCCACTCATTCTGCAGAGAGAGGCCAAGTCATATGGAATCAAACTTAGTGCAATGAATTTAATTTTCTTGATCGACTTTAACATATTCCTAGCATCTAAAGCGCCCAATCTCACATTCTCCTAAGTCGTGGCGCTTGATAGGAGTTGTAGGGAGCAGAATCCCGCTGCTGTGAATGCCAAGGTATGCGCACCTATCAGGTAACAAGTCAGATGAGACAGATGTGCTGATCTTTACAAACGGGTCTGTTATTTGATTTGAATTGATTCAAGAACCGACGTCACAGCACTCGGGGCATTCCCAGTAGCGCTCCGTCCCATCTTCAGCAGCCAGTGAAGAGTTTCGATACTAATGGTGCCAGTAGCATTCTGATTTAACGTCCGTCTTGCCTTTCACAGGTCTGTTATACAAGGACTCAAGAGTGCATGGGCATTTACAGCTCGCACTTCAGGCAGAACAGTCCAAGAAGCCAGCGGTGTCTTCTCCATGACTACCAGCAGCATGATGATGGAGGTGATGGCAGTGACACAAGCTTTCATGTGGGTGGAATCACAGGACTATTCCTGCATGTGCGCGCTGTGTGATTCTTTGAAATGATCCAGCGGGTCGAGGCAGGCTCCAATGCAGACAGTGAATTTAGTCATTGCAAAACTCTCCCTGTGTGTGCAGTTACCCTTCTATTTGTCGCATGACATGCAATGGTGGTGGTAATGAAAGAGCTAATAGAGTGGCAGGTGCTACATTAATTGAAGATGGCCAGCCCATAGATCATGCAAACATTTTCAATGCTCTTAGACAGATAGGACGATCTAAGGATTTTGGAAGCAATGTGTCCACATCACTCCTAAGAATATGAGAACTGAGAGTAAAGATCAACACAGCCGAGCATGAGAAGCACACCGGACGCATGCGAAGTCTTGTCAACCAGCATAGGACCGGCGGTCTATCCTCTGTATAACGGCCACATATTATGGTGGGCAAAAACAGGGCCCCAGTCACATGTAACTTGCGGACTTCCTGCGACTATACCGTCACTGCCAAAAGTATCTTCCACGCCGCTAAGCTCGGCGTGGATTGGAGCTAAACTAGATGGGTGGGACTCACTAGCAAAGCTGCAGGAGCTGCTGCTCGTGAGTATCAGTCATCTAGTTTAAGTTTAGCCCCAATCAACGCCAGGCCTAGCGGCGTGGGTCAGATACTCTCAGCGGTAGTCGTCGAAGTCGAAGGGCACAATTTAAGTCGCCGGAAGTCTGCAATTTACATGTGTCTGAGGGTGTTTTTGTGACCGCCATAATATGTGGCTATTATCTGGAGGATAGCCGACTGGCGCTATTAACCACACGACGTTGATGAATATGTTAAGAGGGGAATTTAAGCACCTCTATGGATGTGTCCGGAGTGGTGTGAAGATAATCCAACTCAACTCATACCTCATTTTAACCTATATTCACTCCTAAATGCCAGCTTCTCCACACAACATAACATGCCTCATTAAATAATTACAAAATATTATTCAGACAGTTGAATATGAAAACATGAGAAAACTTACAATATAAATTATTAACCGATTTGCCGCCCCACGCCTGCTGGGAACCAAAAATGTAGTACTATTATCTGTTGGATTTCATTACACACCTGATTATGATCATCATGATTCATCCTCCATCCAGTGTTTAAAACACTGTTTTGTCAAATGGCACAGAAAATAACCCTCGTGAACACTGGACTTAAGTACACGATCGTGTGTCTCTTCTTGGTTTGATATTCAATTCACTGAGGTCTTAATGTTAATGGTATTTCTCCAGTCCTTATAGTTGCAACAGTTTAAAAATATCCGTCGTCTTAATCTAAGTCTAAGCATTGGGTTTTAATTAAGACTCGTCCTAGGTTCTGGATTACTTTTTTATAACCACAAAATAAAATGTGTCAAAAGTCCACAAAGAAAAACAGCATGCGGCTTTAAGGCTCATGGTGAAAACACAGCTAAACATGGGCTCTATTCAACTGATTATAATAATGCAATTCCGACATGGGCTAGTTGTAAAAATATACAAAAGATCCTAAACAGTTAGTTTAAAAGAGACAACACAGGAAGCAGGAAGTTTATCCACAACAACAAGCATATGGGGGACTCCATGCTTCCGCTACCGGTTTTCATCTTAACCCGGTCAAATCCGAAACAAATCAACGCGTACACTTTAGTGAAATAGAAATTCTGTTGGTACAAAATGTGTAAGTAACTAATATAATAAAACTCACCCATAAATAATTTGAATAATGGGTCAAAACAGCTGCTAATAGCCTGGGTACGGTGATGGCATTACAGAAAGACGGCGTGTTGACGGTTAAAACGAGGCTCCAAGCTGTTAAAAAGAATGATTGGAATGGATTTCAGCTGAAAACGGAACAAAGCTTCTATTTGGACAAATGATAGCTCTGTGGTTTGACAGTCGATTAGCTGTCAAAGGTGCGTATTCTTAACGTGCCGATTTTATTTTTTAACACAAAAATACTGTGACTCCAAGGTCTACACAGTAGAAAGTGAGCACTGGGTAATATATTAGATCTTAGAAAGTAAAGGCGGCTATAACCCTGCCTGGTCTTTGAAAAAGAGGAGTTCAACGTCAAATACCAAGTGTGCCACTGTCGTGAAAAGGTCTTCTGTTATAAACAAAGATAATAAGTTCATACGAGGAAAGCACAAATACTATATTGCACAGTCTTTTATCTTTCGAT
>CAJHNH020000264.1:25000-30000 GCA_905116865.2 Candidula unifasciata | reverse complement strand
ATCTATCTATCTATCTATCTATCTATCTATCTATCTATCTATCTATCTATCTATCTATCTATCTATCTATCTATCTATCTATCTATCTATCTATCTATCTATCTATCTATCTATCTATCTATCTATCTATCTATCTATCTATCTATCTATCTATCTATCTATCTATCTATCTATCTATCTATCTATCTTTCTGTCTGTCTCTTTATCTGTCCGTCCGACTGCCTGTCTGTGCGTGAGCGCGCGAGCCTGTGCTAGTGTTCACATGTGTGCTTAAACACTACAGAATAAATCACGCTGACACATAATATGATTGGTCAGAATATAATGAAGTGGATAAAATAGTATTAAATGAGGAAATGAAATCCTTAGGTTGCATTATAACTGATTCTTTTGTCAATATCTCGGTCTACTCTAAACTTGCCCAACGGGATCGTTTTTCCTTCAGTAATTATAATTTGGCCTGTCTCAAAGCTGCACTGGAGATTATAGACAATTTCCCCAGGGCCTAGACAGCCAGAAAGGAAGAGATAGGACTGCAGAAACCAAATTCATACGAGGTATTAATATTAAGTGAGACGGATTAAACGGTCGCCAGACAAACATTGCTGTACAATCGAAGTTAGAATTTCCTCAAGGTTTAATAAATAGTAACACAATAAACTAGTAGTTTTGCTGACAAAGAAATAGCATATGGTTTGGTAGGTAATGTGATCATAATCGTGTGCCGTGCCAGATGGCGTAAGCGGACACGCCGCAATCAAAATGGAGAGGGGCCATGCCGCTGACGTCACCAAACCGTTAACGTACTGTTGGTCCGGTTTGGTGACGTCAGCAGCACACCTGTCTTGTCATGATACAGATGCCTGTCAATGCAGTGAAATGATCTCAAGCCTGCGGGGTAATCTAGTTAATATGTCAACACAGGTAGTTGTAGATTAAGAACACATTCTGACCAACACGTATATCCATACTGTCAATCGCCTTTGTTGCAGAACGGATTGTTCTTCTCATTCTGACCAACACGTATCTTCATACTCTCAGTCGCCCTTGTTGCACAGCGTATTGTTTTCCCCTTTTTAATTATTCACATTTTATATTGGGGTCTTGTTATCTAATCACAAAAAAAAAAAAAAAAAGAGAGAAGGAGGAGAGAGGTGGGAGTCGAGTCATATACTCCATGGGGCGCGGGGGTATTGCCACATACTCAAGGGAGCGCAGGGGTCTTCCTGGATACTCAAGAAGCGCATGTATTGCCATATACTCAAGGGGGCAAAGGTATTGCCATATACACAGGGGGGCAGGGGTATTTCATATACTCAAGGGGCAGGGGTATTGTCATATACTCACGAAAGGGAAGGTCTTGCCATTTACTCAAGGGGGCGCATGAGTCTTGCCATATACTCAAGGGGGCAGGGGTATTACCATGTGTTCAAGGAGGTGCATTCGTCTCGCCATACACTTAAGGGAACGTGGGAGAATCGCTATATACTCAAGGGGACGCGGGGGAATTGCCATATACTCAAAGGAACGCATTAGTCTTGCCATCTACTCAAGGAGGCGCATGAGTCTTGCCATATACTCAAGGGGCGCATGAGTCTTGCCATATATTCAAGGGGCGCATGAGTCTTGCCATATACTCAAGGGGGTGCAGGGGTCTTTTCATATACTCAAGGGGGTGGAGGAACATACAAAATAATGGAGACCCCGGATTCAGTCTAAACCCCGTCATCAGTAAAAAAAAAAATCTGCAAGTTGGATCAGCCGTTTCTAACCATGTCTATTTAATTCAGGGTAATTAATAATCAGACGCACACACACTGGAAGTCATGTGACTTCCTAACCGTTATGTGGTGACACATTGTAACTGTGCTATGATGTCGTATGGGTTAAACGGGGTTTCCCGGATGTGTAGCTGTTTGATTCTCATCCATAGGAAAGTTAATGCTACAGAATGCAGATTTAGAAGGGGGAAAAAAGGGGGAGGGGGGGGGGTTAAAATTAATATATTACCACCATTCCCCCCCCCCCCCCCCCCCCCCACTTCACTTTTCCAAAAAAATATATGGCCAGCTCCCATATGGGACGCAATTTTTCATAATTTTGAAACCTCGTCCTGACTTTTGCGGGGGGCCCTAATGTAACCCAACCTATGAGTTGGAAGGGGTTTCTGGGACCTGTCGCCAGCTGATACTCATCCGAATGGTGGAACTTTGTGTTACCGGGTGGTTATCGCTAGGTTTGATGACCTGGTGGGGTAAAACCTCAGTCAGTCAGTCATTTAAAAAAAAAATTAATATTCAAGAGTTCGTTTTACGAGTGTCTTTTTATACATTGCATGTTATTTCAAATATACCTACCTACCAGCCACTATCTTTTCCAGAAGTAGAAACTCTCATTAAGAGAAAATCAGAAACAGATTGGAAAACCAACACTGGTTGTAACTACGAAAAAAGATTTTCTGAAACACTTGGACAGAACAGACCAAGTCACAGTTTTTCGCTTACGTACTGGACACTGCAGACTCCTTAAACACTCATATAAATTAGGTATGAGCCAAACAGCTCTCTGCCAGTGTCGTCGTGCTGAACAGACTCCAGAACATGTCTTGCAAGACTGTCCTCTCTTGACGGAGCTGCGGAGCAACATATGACAACACCCAGTAGAACTGACAACTAGGCTTTGTGAAAACCTAAGAGACCTTGAAAAGACATCCCAGTTTATGACCCACCGTGGATTATGCGCATGACCAGAGATCGCTCAAGAAGAAGATTTCAAATATATTATTGTATTTATTTGCCTTTGATCATTTTATTTTTATTATGGCTTACAGAATTTTTAAATTGTTTTATAATGCAGTTCTGTATCTTTGCCTGGGTTCTGTTTTAGCGGTGTCTTCTCAATGCTCAGTCTGCGAAGGCTCAGGTGGTTGGGTCATACCTGGAGAATAGAGGATAGCAGAATCGCTAAAGACATCCTTTATGGTGAATTAAAGACAGGTAGAAAATGTCGAAGCCGACCTCTACTACGATATAAAGATGTGTGCCAGCGGGACATGATTAATACATGCATTGAGGTGGACTCGTGGGAACACAATGCCATGGACCGTGTTGTCTGGAGGGGTCAAATTTGGATTGAGAAGAATGGAGGAAGAAATAATTGCAGACATGATAAGAGATGAGCCTCTAGGAAGAAATACAAATGTTGACAACAACGGTCATGAAATCCCATACTATAATTGTGGAAGACTTTCCTTAAAGCAGACTAATCACACTCCTATGGCCACCGACTGTGAATCCCATGCCTCCTCATACCACAGTGTAAAGGTTGTTGCGTATCCTTTACAGGACGTTGCAGAACCAACCCTAACAGCCCCTGGCTGTTGTGTGGTTTCTCTAGGCAAATTACGTCCAGTAGTTTGCCATTGCTTCCTGGACGGTCGGCTTAAAAGACGGAAAAGTCCCAATAATTTCAGCTATGGGCGTTAGCTTTTTTGCAAAAAGATGTAACTATTGTACACAGTTTTTATTCAACGTTTCAGCTGGATATGTGTTCATTTGCCCGGCTCTCTAGCGTAGTTGGCTAATGATTGCGCGGTGACCGGGTGACGAACTCCTTGTGGTCCGGGTTCACTCCCGGGGGAAGGCAGAAAAGCCACTTTTCTCCCAGATTTACGGTATTAACAATGGAATCAAGGCCGAAAGCTTGTGATATCCATAATACCGAGTCTAAGGGTTAACAACTCATGGCTTCTGGATACTAAAACAAACAAACAAACATGTGTTAATTTGAATTTAACGTACTGGATACAAGCTTGATGCAGGACTACGAATAACCGTTATCGCTGGAAGAAAATATTGCTTTGATGCTGGACGGATTGCTATGCATATTTGACGAATCTGTAGGATAGATGTTGTTCTGTACATCAGACTGTTTATATGCGGATTGTTTTCCCTCTCTCTCTACCCTTTCCCGCGCCCCTCAGGCTTATGGTGCACATAGGGCTAGATTTATATCATCAAAGTGAAGTTCACCCGACTCAGTTGCGGGGAACCACGAATGCAGTAACCGGTGTCATCCATGCGGAGATGTTGAAGTGAAGACGGAGAGCTCCAGAGTGTGAATGCGTAGCGATTCAATGTATTGGTGTCTGAACGATGTTGTGCTCGAATGCTGTACTTGTTGAGTAGGACACGGATTGGACATATTGTGTAAGTGCTCAAATGTTAATAAACAGTTATGTATCATGGAGTCGGTGTCTACTCATAACATTTGTTTCGTCGAAGAGTGTCAGTCACATCATCGATTAGAGTACACCCCCCCCCCCCCTGGACAACAGCCAAGGACCGAGCAGACAACATTGCAATATTGTATAGACAAATGGGCACTTGGTGAGTGATGTATATCTGTCTATTTACTGTGAAGTTATTAAATACAGTTTTATAGTTATTGGTTACGACCAATCCTTACGTCCTTTTAAGTATAAAAAATTTTTTATTTGAAGCCCCACCCTGGCTTTTGCCAGGGGCCGCAATATAGGCAAACCATAAATATGGCCAATTGTCTGAACTCGGTTTCTGGGACCTCTCCACCGTGATCCTCATCCAGATGGTGGCACTTTGTGTCATCGGGTGTTTATCGCCTGTGTGATGTCTTAGTGGGGTAGAAAGTCAGTCAGTCAATTAAGTTTTGGTACTCAGAGAAAAAGCGAGCGTTGAATCGACAGAGCTGATATTTGTGTCCACATTGAAGTCTCAGGATTAAATTGCATGCATGTCCTACTTTGATTCGTCATTGCAAGTGGTAAGTAAAATCTGATGCGTCTTGTTACGCTCCCTTCAAATCGTTGTTGCCATTAGATTAGCTCACCTTCTAGGTGGCAACTGATGCTTCAGACCGCACCAGGAGAAACCCCTTACTGTTTACTGCAAAGCTCATACGTTATACATCTTCCACTAGATCTGTTGTCAAAAGTAGCAGCAACAATAGTAGTAGCAGCAGCA
>CAJHNH020000264.1:0-20000 GCA_905116865.2 Candidula unifasciata | reverse complement strand
GGGTATTGTTGCATCAGAGGAGCCGGGCATATTTCTAAATACTGCAAGCAACAACGCGTATAAGTACTATGAATGGTATATCATTTTAAAGGTAATTTAAGCAAATTAAAAAAGACCATATAAATTCAAATTGCTGTGCAACATACACATATCAAACACAAAAATCCCCATATAGATACCGGATCTCGTTGTTCAAAACTGTCTGGAACAAGACTAAAGCCCAGGTTAGATGAACAGCCAGAAGTTTCTGCCAGAATTTACAGCCAGTGTTCGCGAAGCAAAAGCCAATTTACAAAAATTAACACAGACCGTACAACTGCAAATATGCATAAGAAGTGGATGAACAACCAGAAGTTTCTGCCAGAGTTTACAGCCAGTGTTTACGAAGCAAAGGCTAATTTACAAAAGTTAACACAGACCGTACAACTGCAAATTTGCATAAGAAGTGGATGAACAACTAGAAGTTTCTGCCAGAGTTTACAGCCAGTGTTCACGAAGCAAAGGCTAATTTACAAAAATGAACACAGACGTACAACTGCAAATATGCATAAGAAGTGGATGAATAACCAAAAGCTTCTGCCAGAGTTTACAGCCAGTTTTACAGCATAAGACAAATGGTTGAGGAATAATATTATTAGTGTACTTCTACAACATATAATTATTCTGTTAGTCAACAATTAGTAAAGAGGCAAAGAGTGACTTGCTGTGAGAAGTTAGTAAATTAAATATTATTTTCATCCACTTACCTAGAGCTCCTAAATATCTTGACACAATGTATCCACAGTGTGGTTGCACTGTTTTTGCACAGTCAATATGAAAGCAATAGTTTTCTTCCAACACAAGATAGTTTGCACCTGACAACTGTCGATATTCTCTAGATATGGTTTCTTAATTACCTGTTTGTATTTTCCCTAAAAGTAAGATTTCTACATTTAAAGTAGAAAAAGAATAAACAGCCAGTTCCCAAAAATCCGAAATACTGACTAGAAACAGTGACACACACATCACAACACGACTGTCTTCCGTGAATTAAAATTAAAATTGCTGTAATCTAACAGCAAAGTTTGAAAATCTTATATATCCACTTGACAATATCCGCTTGTCGATTTGTAATACGAATACATTCAGAACACAGAAGTTTGAAAGCATTTTAAAATGTCACACAGTGCAACATAGAAACGCTTCCAGTAACCAATTTTTGAGGGATCTCAGCCAAAATGTATCGTGATTTAGTTGTTAGGCATTATTAGAGAAGGCATTGAATACATACTATGGCAACAATGGAACTGAAATCTCATGTTGTATTTGTGGAAGACGTGTCTTGACGCGAGCAGGTCTAACTACCATGAGCCGTGATTGCCCTACCTCCGTATCATCATCATCAGGTGCTTTGCCGACTGGCGTGGGCTATCATGCCTCTCCATAATCCACGATCTCCTGCAGCATGTATCAGTTCGTGTGCCGATACACCTCCATGCTATGCAGCAAGGCTGTCAAGAATCTTCTCTCGTTGTCTATCTCTATCTCTCCTTCCACAGATCTTTCCATTGGTCACAAGATGTCCTATTTTCCCTCTTCTCATAACCAGGTTAGTTGCGTATCCTTTACAGGACGTTGCAGAGCCAACCACAGCAGCCCCTGGCTGTTGTGTGGTTTCTCTAGGCAAATTTACCTCCAGTAGTTTGTCATTGCCCCCTGGACGGTCGGCTCCCTGATACCACTGTCGAAAGCAACGCAAGGCGCATAGCATGCAGCTGGGATCGAACCCGGCACCCCGGCATTACGAAACGTTCTTATCGACTTAGCCACAAAGCCGATTCTCATAACCTGGTCGAAAAAATTATGACTGTCTTCTTCTGATGTGTGTGATAAGTTGTCTTCAGGGCTCCCGCTACTTTCAAAACCTCTTGGTTGCTCTTTTTGGCTGTCCAAGGTATTCTAAGCATTCTTCTGTAAAACCACATCTCTGAGGCCTCAAGAAATTGTTTGGCCTGCCTACCGATTGTCCAGGATTCACAGCCATATGTTAAAACTGGATGTATGTAGCAAGCAAGAATTCTTTTTCTAACTCTCAATGACAAATATTAGGTCTCTATATAGCATAATTTAATGTTAGCATCTGGAAAGACTGAAAACAGCAGACGCGATTAAGCTGCCATCGAGGAAGAAATGTAATACGGTGACAGTCACACACTGGATTAATTTATTCAATTCTCCGAGTGTACACTGGCAGTCACCCGATGATCCAAGGAGCTAATATCCAGATGCCAACGGAACTGGAGCAAGTGATGTGATTGTTTGTTTGTTTTAGTATCCAGAAGCCATGAGTTGTTGACCCTTAGGCTCGGTATTATGGATATCGCAACCTTTCGGCCTTGATTCCATTTTAAACACCGTAAATCTGGGATAAATGTGGCTTTTCTGCCCACCCCCGGGAGTGAACCCGGACCACAAGGAGTTTGTCACCCGCTCACCGCGAAATCCGGTTTAGCCAACTACGCTAGAGAGACGGGCAAGTGATGTGATTATCTATACAGATGGTTCTGTGTTGAGGGGGCAGACGAAGTGCACGTCGCTTAGCGCAACAAAGCCTAGCATATGATATCACAACGTCTAGTATCCTTTGGATATTCTCTCCAGGTCATGCCGGTGTGTTGGGGAATGAGCAGTCAGATAGACTGACCGGTTATGCACCACATGGTGGTGAACTGATGTCTGACAAGCTAGATGTTTTGAGGGCCCTCTGGGAACAGTGCGGAAGTGCAAATAGATCATTACGGCCTGAGGGGAATGGCGCTGCGGGGAGTTACCAGGGAATCTGACTGACGCTCAAAACTCACAGGAAAGGCGAGACGGATATACAATCAGACAGTTACTGGTGTCAACGGAATTGAAACTCCTTGTTTGCTGCTGAAGATGTGGACGCAGCGATTATGGGAGTGTCCCGGGTGCTATGATCTCGATTTTTAATTCAACATTCAACTGGAGCAATTTCCAGAAATCCTTTTCAACCATTCTAATTCTCTTTTCTTAACTTCCTATTTGACCGCTTCGGATGGCCAGTGAGATATAAGGTTTTGCTTTTTGCTGTTCTGGCAGCCTAGACCAAGAGACACGTTGTGCTGTTGTAGAGTTTTTCTGATGTCATCTTTTTATATTGTTCTTGGTCTACCTTGTCCTCTACGTCCTTCTCCTCTTTTCTTATATGCCTTCTATAGTATAGCGTCACAAAGCATTCTCTTAAGTGTTTTGCTGTCTTTTTAAGTAATTTAGAATTGTTCCCAGAAGGACCTGCTTCATAATGATGATGATGAAATTTCTTTAAGACATCTTTTCTGATTTAATCGCTTCGCAGATATTCCATTTCCATGATTATTTATTTTCTTGTATGTTTTGTTGTGAGTGACCATATCTAGCCGTTGTAGCATAGAGTGGGGATATGTATGCTTTGTATGAGATCTTTCTTTGTGCTGATCAGGATTGTTTGATGCTGTAAGAACGAGCTAACTGTCCCAGTGCAATACTTGGTTTGCTTCACTGCATCTGATGTTAGTTCATCCGTTTGAAACAGTTAGACTGGGGACCCTACCTTTATTAAGTGTAGCCACCGTCACAAAGAAATAATGTATAGTTTTATATCAAGATCAAGTGGTTTGGCCATCTCTTTAGAATGCAGCAAGATCAAATACCATCACAAGCACTACATCTCAGAAGATCAGCTACAAGAGCAAGAGGACGGCTGCGGATCTATGGATCGACAGCATTAAACACTCTACGCCTTCACGGCATGACAATAGCCAGTGGCAGCCAACGTGCACTGGATCGCAAATTATTCCTCCCCACGTCGCTTAACGGCAGAAGTGGTTAATGATGATGAGGATGATGATGAGGATGATGATGAGGATGATGATGAGGATGATGATGATGAGAACAACCTGGACAAGTGAAGGTGAGAGGATCGACTGGGTTTATCTCATATGGCTCGGCCTGACTAACCGCAGAACAGCTAGCTTCCTGCCGAGAGTGTCGCACAGAGCACGACCTTCGCAGCTCCGGCGTCGATCCCCAAGGATCTCCGTAAAACTTGCAAACGTGAACTGAACGACACCGCCGTTAAATGAACCCACGACCTTCAGAACGCGAGGCAAACGGCTTGACCACTTCGCCATGGAGACCCCTAATCTTTGACAGATAAACAGAGTAATGAAAACGTCTTGAAATAAACGGATCCACGAAGATAACTGATTGCCCACATCAGAAAGAAACAATCTACATTCAGAGTAGATTGAAACTACAGGAGACAGAAGTCTGTGGATAGACATGACTACCAGTGCCACACGGCAAGGGCAATATGAAGAAGAACATCATTCACGGGTCATTTTAAATCATAAACATAAAAAATAACCTTCTATATTTCGTCAAAGATTTTATTACATTCGACCTGTCAGAAGCAGACCAAACAATCTCTGGGCCTTAAACGACCGCTGTCCAAAAGTTTCCCACCGCTGTCCTAAATTAATATTAAATGTAATAAACAAACAGACAATGTATTGATTAGCGCCACAAGAAAGAAGAAGAAGGATAGGAGAACACACCAGACAACATAAAAATCGAAAGCTAGTTACGTGGAGTCGTACACCTATTGGGCAGTAATTTAGATACAGATGGAGGAACTGATAGAGATATTAAAATAAGAATACAAAAGACAAGAGGAGCATAGAACTAGAGAATTTGTGGAGGTCAAAAGAAATTAAAAGAAATCCTAAACTTAAATTTTTTAATTCAAATGTCAAATCAGTACTTTTCTATGGGGCGGAAACATGGAGAACAACTAAGGCAATTACTAATAAACTACAAACATTAATTAACTGGTGCCTGCACAGAATAGAAGGAATTAAATGGTATGATAGAATAACTAATGTAGAGCTTTGGGAGAGAACTAAACAGGTTTCAGTGGACCAAGAGGTGAGGAAAAGACGCTGGCGTTGGATAGGACACACACTGAGAAAACAGGAGAACAGCATAACTAGAATGTCTTTGCATTGGAACCCACAGGGGCATAGGAATAAAGGAAGGCAAAAAACACATGGAGAAGAGAGCTGGAGAATGAAGTTAGAAAGATGGGGAGGACATGGGGGGAGAGCTCCATGCAATGGCGAAGGATAGAACGACTTGGCGTGAGTTAGTGAAGGCCTATGCTCCATTGGGGGATAGAAAGGCGGAAGAAGAAGTTACCGTGCTGGGAATTAAACCTTTCACCTCAAAATTGCGTGTGCGCCTCGCTATGGAAACAAGTGCACTAAGAACGTGGTCAACTAGGCACCCAAATAAAGGTGTAATCATTGGCCAACTCTAATGTACAGCTTAAAATCTACAACTATGGATATGGGATATGGACAGAATTCAGCTCAAACCAATTGAAACGGGGCTGTCAGAGTGAACACGGAACATATCGTTAGCCCGAAGTGGTGACGTCACGTCAAGCTGATGACGTCAGCAGCAAGGCCTTCCCTACCGAAGACCATGGTTTATTTATGTCCCAAGTGAAGACGCGCCAAACAGCCACTAGAAGTCAGAATGGTTGGTTAAAAGTTAGAAGTGCAAGAGGCACAAACATATGACTCTTTCGACATTCAAAGCTAACTACGCGGGTTCTGGGGCCTCAGTGTGGGAAGAAAAGGGGGGGGGGGGTTATATCCAATAACTCCCTAGCAAAGCATGTCGTAAGAGTCGACTAATTAGGGGGCTTACTTCGAAGTCGGAGTGCCTCTACCTGAGAGGCAAGGAACCATGAGTCTGTGTGAAAAAAAGCCAGATCTGTAAAACCTCTTCCACGCAATACTCATCTCCTGGATTATTATTAAGGTCAAGAAGTGGACGAACAACCAGAACCTTGCTCTGGAGTTTACAGTCGGTGAACCCAACGTAGAAGAAATAAAGAATACGCTCTAAACGGTTAAAAAATGTGAATCAAATAATTAATAATGATGGCACTGAAACATGCTTTCATGTGGTTAGAATCACAAGACTAATCCCGCCTGTGTGTGCTGACCAGTGTTGCCACTTTTCTTTGACAAAAAATATCCAAAACGGTGTCAAAAAATATCTAAAAAGATCTAAATCTGTGTGGAAAAGATCTAGAAAAAACATCCAAATTTAAAAAGTCAAAAATTATATAGCTTTTGTTATAACTTACCCTACATAATCATGTCATAATCTTCACTGATGTCTGCCTCACAAGATCCACAGGACAAACTTAGCTTGGATAATGAAGTTGAAGCTCAAAATGACCCTGGTATGCTTTAGCTGTTCAAATTTTTTTTATAAGTGGAACAGTAGGCTTATTTCTCTAGTCTCATCAGGCCGAATTTTAATGGCACGATAGCATTTAAGAGGTCAAATTTCTTTCTACGTCAGCATTTGAGTGGGGTAGTTTCATGGCAGACATGGCACTCTAAAGAGCTTACAGAATGGACTATTTGATGAGGCATCTTTAAATTGTCTCACTTCAATCGCTGAGGCATTATCAGTACCAATAACAGCCAAATTCTTCAATTCCAACTGTTTGCTGATTAAAAGGTCCTTCAGTTCCTAAACTATACTTTCTACATCACACTTTTCAAATTGAACTAGTCCAAGATTTTTTACAAATCGATCAAATGGTCACAGTTTGAAATTGCACAGTGAC
This sequence comes from Candidula unifasciata, assembly GCA_905116865.2. Lineage (NCBI taxonomy): Eukaryota > Metazoa > Mollusca > Gastropoda > Stylommatophora > Geomitridae > Candidula > Candidula unifasciata. The sequence goes on along the minus strand of CAJHNH020000264.1, from coordinate 13,312 downwards.
AAATTAAAAACATTGCGACTAATACTTCAACTTGTGATGATTTATTTATCAGTATAGTTCTAAAAACAGATGTCAGCGGTGTAATATCTTTAAATGAAACTGCAGTTTTATGCTTTTTTAGTCTCTGCATGATTCTTTGAGTTTTGTATTTTCGCTTTAATTTCACACTTGCAGTACTTACAACAAGCTTTGGTCATATCCCCAGTTTTTAATTTTGTTATCATATTGTAGTAAATATTTTACATAGTTATTATTAAATTAACAATGAAAGAAAAAAAAATCTATAAAATATTTAACTCCATTTGAAAAGTATCTAGAAAAATATTTACGATCTAAACGTCAAAAACAGTATCTAAATGCAATGAAAAAGATCTAAATTTGGATATAAAAGATCCAAAGTGGCAACACTGGTGCTGACTGATTCTTTGAGCATGATCCGGCGGGTCGTGGCAGGCTGGTTACGAAGACAGTTGTTTGAGTCATTGCAAAACTCTCCTCTGTGCGCAGTTACTTTCATATCCGTCCTAGGGAATGCAGCCTTTGTTGTTAATGAAAGAGCTGATAGACTGACAGGTGCTGCAATAATTGAAGATAGCCGGCCCATGGATCACGCAGACATTGTCATTGCCCTTAGAAAAATAGGACGTTCTGAGGATCTGGAAGCAACTTGTCCACATCACTGCTAAGAATACGAGAATTTGTAGTAAAAATCTACACAGCCAAGCATGAGAAGCACACCGGACGCACACGAAGTCTTGTTAACCAACATAGGACTGGCACTATTAGTTGCGCGACGCTGATGAATATGTTGAAGGGGGAATCTGAACGCCTATGGATGTGTCCAAAGTGCTGTGAAGATAATTTAACTCATAACTTATAATAATAATAATAATAATAATAATAATAATAATAATAATAATAATAAGAAGAAGAAGAAGAAGAAGAAGAAGAAGAAAGAGGATGAGGAACCGTTCAGAACCCACATCGTTTTAACCTTGAACTTAGTCGAATGTGTCTCGCTTTTTCTCATACCCTGGAGCAGTCAGCCAAAGTAATCTGCGGGTGGGGTAGAATTCTTGTAGTGTAGATTATCTCAGAGCTTTGTTTTAATGTTCGTGTTGAATAGTAATAATTTTTTTCAGCAGACAAGATCAGCAGTTTTTATTATGGCAATTAATATTATGATTATGAGCGTGCTGTTATAGAATTATGTTATTGCTGTCGGAGTGGGTAATTAAAATACGTACCAATATTCTTCATTAAACAAATTATTTTGTAACATCTTTACGAAGAAGCGTAGTTCTTTGTCTCGCCATATTCTTCGTTTTTATGTTTTTCATCTTCATATCATCCTTCTTCTTCACCCCCTGCTCTTTTCACTCATTCCTTTCCTTTGCCTACTGGTTTTTTTTTTTTTTCAGCCAGCGCTATTTCTGCTTCATCTTCCCCGCTCGCCTCTTTCTGTTTAGTCTCCTTATTTGTCCTTATTTTCTCTCCTCCCCACCCTCCACTATCCAACTTCTTCTTCTTTGTTTTCTTCTTCTCACTCCCCAATTTATTTTGTCTTTGAAACGAGAATTTGTGTTTAGTAAAATAGCTGTAAGTCACGCACAGTAAACATGCAACACAAATTTGAAGTTAAGTCAACCAGTTCAAATCCTTGGAGTCGTAACAGAAGGGAAAGGAGGCATTCAAGTCAGAGCTGAATGTCCAAAAAGCAACAGCTGGGAGACTTTTACAGGCCACAAACCGGGGCTTGTTCAGCAAAAGAGAAACTAGCAAGGGGACAAAAATGGCTGTTTACCGCTCTACCTATGTACCATTTCTGACATGTGGGTGCGAGTCATGGGCAGTGACAATATCTCACAGAAGTAACGGAGCTGATAAAGGTGGTCCAAGTGACAAGAAGGGACAAAGTTTGCAATTAGACAATACGTTATGATCTTGAAACCTATGCCTTACAAACTCAGTGTATCAGCCACAGTTACGATGGTTTGGACATGTATGCAGAATAGGAGAAAATCGGAAACCATGGCAGGCACGGGAGGCCAAGAACCAGGGATCCAGACCTCCAGGGTAACCTAGGATCCGGTGGGAAGACAACATCCGACAGTCCCTAACTGACTGAGTACTCGAGGTGGACGCCATGCCTAGAGACAACGCAGCCCCCTTCCCTTGAGTGTTGAGCGTCGGTCAGATACCCTGGTTCATCCTCGCAGCCCTATTCTCTTCAGACTGTAATGATCTAGCTGTACCTCTTCACTATTCACGCGCTCCTAAAGGACTCTCACAACATCCAGCTTGTCATGCATAAGTTCATCCCCAATTGGTGTTGAACCAGCCAGTCTATCTGCCTGTTAATTTTCATACATACCGACATGACGTGAAGAAAGTATTTATGGACGCTTACCACCCGGGACCTCTGAAGCGTTGTTTGCTATGAAAGGATGGGAGCTGTGACATGCTGTGACAACTGAGACGATCTATGGTACGAGAGACGGGGGAAAGTCATGAGAAAGATGCTTGACATGCTGTGACAACTAGGAAGATTTGAGGGACGAGAGACGTGGGAAAGTCATGAGAAAGATCCTTGACATGCTGTGACAACTAGGAAGATCTGAGGTACGAGAGACGGGGGAAAGTCATGAGAAAGATCCTTGACATGCTGTGACAACTAGGAAGATTTGAGGGACGAGAGACGGGAGAAAGTCATGAGAAAGATCCTTGACATGCTGTGACAACTAGGAAGATTTTTGGTACGAGAGAAAGAGGAAAGTTACGAGAAAAGATTCTTGAGAATCTTTTAATTTTAATTAAGATTTTTTTTTTTTATGTATGGCAATTAAAAACGGACATCAAAGTGAACGGAGGGATAATAGAACAAGTGACAAGTTTCTTCTATCTAGAACAAGAAATTATACATACTGGCAGAATAGAAAAAGAAATCAAAAACAGAAAAAGACGCCTAACAATACGACATTGTGTACGTCACTGGCATTTAGAGAGACAAACAACACATTCAAGATGAGAATTGTCAAATGTTGTGTCTACTCGACCTCACTGCAAGTCGCAGCGACCTGGACATTGGACAAGCAATTATAAAGTCGAACTGAACCTTTCGATATGTGGACATACAAAAGAATAGGTTGTATTTTAAGGAAACAAAATCAATCAAAGATTCTGAAGAGATTTGTATGGAAAGGAAAAAAATAAAAGATCGATGAGGAAATTTATAAAGAGACAAGTGGGATGTAAAGTCTCTAATAAAAAAAAATAAAAGACATAACACTCTTATTGAAACCCTACTGTGTGGAAAAGTCGAGAAAGAGGATGAAGAAGGAGACAGGTGGGAGAGTATATCAAGAGATGAATAAACAGCAGTCTGATAGAGTGCACAATCAGGATAAATACGTTGATGATCCTCGAAAGTAATCCCTCATTGCGGAGACGGTACATGGTCTATGACTTTGGATTGTATAGAATAGTCCTCCGACCGAAGTGGTCGACAGCTGACCGACAGCTGATGCTGTTGATTTCTTTCTTTCTTTTTTTTCTTTTTTCTTTCTTTCTTTCTTTCTTTCTTTCTTTCTTTCTTTCTTTCTTTCTTTCTTTCTTTCTTTCTTTCTTTCTTTCTTTCTTTCTTTCTTTCTTTCTTTCTTTCTTTCTTTCTTTCTTTCTTTCTTTCTTTCTTTCTTTCTTTCTTTCTTTCTAACTTTCTTTCTTTCTTTCTTTCTTTTTTTCATTCTTTCTTTTATTTAATTATTCTTTCTTCCTTCCTTTCTTTCTTTCTTCTTCCTCTTTCCTTGTTCTTTCTTACTTTCTTTCATTCAAATTTTCTTCCTTCCTTTCTTTCTTTCTTCTTCTTTCGTTCTATCTTTCGTTCTTTTTTTTCTTTCTTCTTCTTTTTCTTTCTTTCTTTTTTACTTTTTTTTTCTTCTTCTTCCCCTCTTCCCCAACGAGATAAATGCGACCCCCCCCCCCCCCGGGACCAACTCCCTCCCCTCATTTATAGTCGTCTAGAATATACCAATGCCTAACTCCCCGCGTGGGTTCCGGGACCCAACTGCAGGGAAAACAAGAAAAGACCCGCTGCCTACTCAAAAGCATGACGTAAGAGTCTACTAACTGGGTGCTTCCATCGAAGTTAAAGTGCATCTGCCTGAGAGGCAAAGAACCAACAATCTGCATACTAATAAGTTAGATCTGCAAACGGATGTACATGCAACACTCAGGTTCGAAATAAGACTAAAGTCCAGAGATGGACGAAGAACCAGAACTTTCCGCCGGAGTTAACAGGCAATGAACGTGTAGACGAAAAAGAAAAATGGCTTCTTAATTTATAACGTACCCCAAACACGAAATTCCCGTGGGAAATCCACAGCTGACCTGACAGTTCATTATTTCAAGGGGTTGAAGTGTGCTGTTGTGTGGTGCTTTTTTTTTAAGTGTTAATCTAGTGTCTTCTAATGCTAACCCTAACCCTAACCCTAACCCTAAACCTAACCCTAACCCTAAACTTGGCTGTAGATTAATCGCGAGAAACAACAACCTGAAAACCCTAGAATATATTGGGAATGTCTTCCGTGACGTTGTCGCGACGTCAGGGGTAAGTTCTAAATTAAGTACAGTAAAATGCCTTACAGAGATATTTCCACGTGTCCCTCTTTTTCCTGGCCTTCTGACCTGGTTCCCCTCAATTGGGAAACTCTCTGAGGTTCCCTGGGAATTCCCATCATTACAACAACACCTTAAAGAGAGGGTCGCTTCATCAAATAATAATGTAACACCGGGGACTCTTCGAAAGACATAGTAGGAGACGGAACACTGCCAAAACATCATCATCATCATCATCATAAACCTCTTCTGTCGTTAAGCGTCGTGGGGAGGAATAATTTATGATCCAGTGCACGTTGGCCGCCACTGGCTAATGTCATGCCGTGAAGGCTTAGAGTGTCTTTAATGTAGTCGATCCGTGATTTCCGTGGCCGTCCTCATGCTCTTGTAGTTGATCTTCTGAGATGTAGTGCTTGCGATGGTATTTGATCTTGCTGCATTCTAACGAGATGGCCAGACCACTTGATCTGCTGTTTCTCGATGCTTGTAGGACATCATCAAAGCTACAAATTAGGCCCATATCGAATGAAACTAAAGTAAAGTACATAATTAAAGTTCCGTTTTCACGCCTTTAGGCGCATCGGGCATATGGGAAGAGCACCCATAGTTTTACAGACCAATCGACACAAGGTGTGTTATGTGGTCAGCATTACGCCGGCCGTCTTTGCTTCCCCAGGACAACCATCCTGGTACCCATTTTAGGCTGGGTCGACCTGCGAAGCCCCATACCATGATACAAATCCACGCAGCCAGCCTTGCGTTTCGATCACGGTACGTTGCATTTACGAGTATGACGCCCAAGCCACAGACGCTGCGAATGGAACTAAGATAAGACAAAACTATAAGTCTTCGTGCATTTTAAGGCGTCTCACATGTATATGCCATTCACAATGACTTTGCATTGTTATATTTATTTGTCATTAATTATTATTAAAATTATAATTGCTATTATAATTAAGCACTTAAACAAGGGTTAAATCCTTGAGACCCCCTCCCCTTTCCTTCGGAAATTAGCGAGACCATCATTATCATCATAATGTAGTTGGTATTTTACAAAACATCGCCCTCATCACGGTCTGCTGCCTCGTGTACTTTCATATCATATGCCCATCTTCGTGTTGGTCGGTCCCTGCCCCTTCTTCCTGGTACCATACCTTCTGCTATTATGTTTTCAAAACCGCGATGGCTTTTGATATGACAAAAATATTTTATATGACCAGACAAGATGCTGTTTATTAGCCAATGTTCCTTGATGTTCAGATCTTTTAAAATGTTTTTCTCCTCGTCTTTGCATTATTGAGATAACTCAGCCGCAAAACCTCCATACTGTCATGGTATTAACGCCCCTGGGTTACATCTGTTTCTGTTGTCTGCTCTTGAAGGCGACCTACTTGTAAACCGTGACAAAATCGAATCGTGAAGAGGAAAAACCCGAATGGTATGAAGCCAAATTTCACGTATTTTTACAATTATCCACTTCTATTTTTTTTTTATAACTCCTGCGCTTTTTAACTTGTTATATCTTCTGGTTATTTCATGCAAACATTCTCAGTCAGTTTTCGCTCATGGTCCTTCTGAAGTTAACCCTTTGCCTTCCCAGGAAGTTGCTATTTTAAAAATAAAGTTGTTTGTTTGTTTTAGTATTCAGAAGCCATGAGTTGTTAACCCTTCGGCTCGGTATTATGGATATCGCAACCTTTCGGTCTTTATTCCATTGTAAATACCGTAAATCTGGGGGAAATGTGGCTTTTCTGCCTACCACTAGGAGTGAACCCGGACCACAAGGAGTTCGTCACCCGGTCACCGCGCAATCCGGTTTACCCAACTACACTAGAAAGCCGGGCTTAAAATAAAGTTAAAGACGCTTTTTTCGGACATATTTTCTTCTTTTCTGCGTTCTCTTTTACCGCTTCAGGTGTCGAGGGAGATATTATGGCCCTGCTTCGTGCTCTCTAGCTGCCTCGACCATAGACACATCGTGGTCATCATCAGTCATCATCAGTTCTCGTTATGCCTAGTGGCACATGAGGCTTCAGAGAGGACTTTCCATGCTTTCCTGTCCTGTGCAATCTTCAGTGCAGTTTTCCATGTCAAAGATGCCGCACTCAGGTCACTTTCCATCGTTCGTCTCCATGTTGTTTTTGGGCGCCCCTGTTTTCTCTTTCTCTCTGGTGTCCATGTGAGAGCTGTTTTTGGCAGGTATATCAGAAGTCATTCTCATAACGTGGCCAAGCCATTTCCATCTTCTCTTGGTAATCATACTGTCTAAAGTTTCTTGTTTGTGGCTTGAAGTAGTTTAGTGTTTGAGATTGTATCTGGACAGAAAATTTTGATAATTCTACGTAGACATGTGTGGTGGAAGGTGGACAGCTTGTGTGCATCCTTTTTGGTCATTCTCCAGCATTCCGCTCCATAAAGAAGAACTGGCAAAATGATGCTCTTGTAGAGTCGGAGTTTCGTTCCTCTGCAGTAATTGTTGGATTTCCAGATTTGCCTCATCCTTCCAAAAGCAGCTCTAGCTTTGTTCAGACGTGACTGTATGTCTTCCTCTGTCCCCCCCCCCCCCCCCCCCCCCCAGTAGGGACACCACACTGCTAAGATATGTGAAATGTTCTACATTTTCAAGTGATTGGTTATTTATGGTCACTGGTTGTTGGTTTGGACTGTTTGTCATGATCTTAGTTTTCTTTGTATTTATTCTCAGTCCCACCATTTCTGCTGTGCAGTTTAGTCTGTTACTTTTCTCTTGTATATGTTCATGTTTATGTGATAGGAGTGCTATATCATCTGCAAAATCAAGGTCCTCAAGCATGGTGAATGGAGTCCATCGTATGCCTCTTAATGTCCTGTCTACTGTGTTCTTTAGTATCCAATCAATCACAAGGTTGAAGATGAGAGATGACATAACACATCCCTGTCTTACACCCGTCTTTACTGGGAAAGATGTATTGTAATTTTTTATACTGCAGTCAAAGTCTTTATAGAAGAGAGCAATTATGTTGACTATTTTTTCTGGAATTCCATAATGTCGTAAAATTTTCCACACACCGTCTCTATGGACGCTGTCAAAAGCTTTCTCAAAGTCCACAAAATTTATATATATGCTTCTCTGCCATTCATTGCATTGTTCTAAAATGTTACGTATGGCGAAGATGTGCTCAGTTGTTCCTCTGACACATCGTGGTGCTGTAGAGTTTCTCTGATGTTGTCTTCCCATCCTGTTCTTGGTGGTCTGCCTGTTGCTCTACGTCCCTCTCTTCTTTTGGTATAAGCCTTGTATGGTATAGCACCAGAAGGCATTCTCTCTAAGTGGGCAAAACCATTTGATCTGCTGTCTTTGTATTAATTTAGAACTGGTTCTGTGCTGACTTAATCTCGTATTACCTGATTCCTGATTTTATCTTTTCTGGTCACTCCTACAGTCTTTCTAAGACACCTCATTTCAAAGGTTACTAATTTTCTTTTATGTTTTGTAATGAGTGACCACGTCTGGCACTGGTAGCATAGGGTGGGAATGAATATGCTTTGTATGAGATATTTCTTTGTGCTGATTGGGATAGCCATATGCTGTAATCCTTGGCCTGCTTTACTACATCGGATGTTTATTTCTTTGTCCAATTTACCATCTTCAGTGAATGTTGTTCCAGGCTATTTAAACTCAGATGCCTGTCTAATATATGCATGCTCTAATGCTATGTTTAAATCCTGCTTCTTTCTTACTATTGACATTACTTCTGTCTTTTCGATGTTGATTCTTATATTATTTGATTTACATTCTTCATTCTTGGATGTGAGATGCTGTTGCAAATTCATGGCTGTATGTGCAATCAAGGTCTGGTCATTAGCAAAGACTAATTCGTAGATGTTACTATTATTTTCGTTCCTGGGCCTGGCATCCTTGCTTATCTGTCAATGTATGTGATAAACAGAAGTGGGGATAAGACACATCCATGTCTTACTCCGGATGTTACTTTGAATGGTTTAGATGTTCCCTGATTTATTCTAACTACGTTTCGGCAGTCGCCATATAAGCTTTTGCAAACTTCAATGAGATATTCTCTTACCTCATATCAAGCCATTACTTTCCATACTTTTTGTCTGTCGACACTGTGTAAAGCTTTATCCTGGTCTACAAATACTAAAAAAAAGTTATGATCATATTCGACGTCCTTTTCTAGTAACTGTTCAAGTGTGAAGATCTGCATCTGTGCAGCTTCTATTTTTTCCGAAACCCATCTGTTCTTCTGTCAACTGTGGTTCTATCACTGGTCGCAGCCTCATTTATATTAACATAAATTTTTACAACATGACTGAAAAGATATATGTGATTCCAAATGATGGCATATGATTCCGATTTTACGAACAACAAGTGTTTCGACCACGTTTAACCTGCTGTGAGCAGATTTAGTTACAATTGTGATCTGCTCTCTTTATGGCAGATGTATGGGCTAAGATATGTTATTTGTGCCAAGTTAAATGTATCAGTGCCAGAATAACCGTCAAGCACACTAAGTATGTGCTCAGGGCATCACATAGCGAGGAGGCACTGCAGACATTTTCGTTAGCCTTGGGGTTGGACGTTTATTTCCTTGGTTGAAGTGTATTAAACAATCCATTCAGTGCAACAATGCAGAGCAGAATGGATTATCTCTATTATGTATAATAATATGCTAATTAAAAGTAGTCTGAGGATCTGATCAAAGGTTTTACAATTAAAGAAGTAAGATAACACTTTTTAAATATAATTAAAGTGTTACATAAGAGTAGTCTGAGGATCTGATCAAAAACTTTACAATTTAAAAAGTAAGAGAAAACCTTTTAAGTAAAATTAAAGTGATACATAAGAGTATTCTGAGTGTCTGGTCAAAGGTTTTACAATTAAAATAAGAAAGAGAAAACTCTTCAAATGTAAATAAAGTGGAAGTGTATTAAACAATCCATTCAGTGCAACAATGCAGAGCAGAATGGATTATCTCTATTATGTATAATAATATGCTAATTAAAAGTAGTCTGAGGATCTGATCAAAGGTTTTACAATTAAAGAAGTAAGATAACACTTTTTAAATATAATTAAAGTGTTACATAAGAGTAGTCTGAGGATCTGATCAAAAACTTTACAATTTAAAAAGTAAGAGAAAACCTTTTAAGTAAAATTAAAGTGATACATAAGAGTATTCTGAGTGTCTGGTCAAAGGTTTTACAATTAAAATAAGAAAGAGAAAACTCTTCAAATGTAAATAAAGTGGAAGTATACTAAAACAGACATTGTTTTCTATCTTACTGTAACTTTTATTTGCATTGTCTATCTTCTGTCTTTCTCTGTGTAATGATGTAAGGCGTCACACACACGGCAAATGATCGGTTTCCGGGATAGTGCATGCTTGTTAGCTTGATGCATGGTGATATGGTTAAGTTTAAGCAATTTGTAAATTCCCTCTATCCATTTTTTTCTTGGTCTTCCTCTGCTTCTTGATGTTTCCAATCTCATGTTGTAAGCTTTTGCTAACGATGGGGCTGGGTTAATTCTGACTAGGTGGCCAAACCATTTGATCAGAATGCAGATATTTTACAGAACGTCGCTCTCGTCACGGTACGCCTGGAATTCTTCAGTGTGGTGTATCTACTTTCGCGGATGTCGGGCTGCGTCTCGTTTTCCGAAAACGGTACACTCCACCACCGTTTTCTCCAGGTTACCATGACGTTTATCATGGCCAAAATACTTCAGATTTGAGGACAGGATGCTGTTTATGAGCCAATTCTCCTTGCTGCTCATATCACCTAGGGTGTCGTTTTTTCTTCTCTTTTTTGTTTCTCTTGGTATTTTAACTAATCTAACATCAGCATATACCTTTATGCCCTTCCACAATCTGCGATATGCAACTGCGTGTACTAATTCGTCTTCCTCTGCCACTCTTTCTACAAATCTTTCCAGTAGTCGCAACATTTTCCATTGTCCTTCTTCTCACATTTCCCCCCAACAAATTATGACAGCCTCCTTCTGATATTTGTGATAAGTTGTCTTCGCTGCAACTTTCAAAACATCTGGGTTGCTCTTCTTAGCTGTCAAAGAATTCTAAAGTTTTTTCTGTAAAACTACATGTCCGAGACATCAAGATGGTGAGATAAATCTATGATGTATTAAAAGTAAATGTGTTGTTTGAAGGGGTTAAAGTGACAACTAGGACATATCTTTGAAAATCGGGGTTGAGAATGCACAGTTTGCGAAATCATTTCATTTGTGCCTGCAGGTTAGACTGGAAATTCGATAAATCCAACAGGTTTTTTTTTTCCCTTCCCTCGTAGCAACATATTTTTCTTTTTCTTTTTCAACTGCTGGATATTGTGGGGACGAAGAGTGCTAAGAAAGGACTTTCATTGAATATGAAGAAAATGGAAGTAATTTACATCAAGGAAGAAGATAACTTCACCTTGTGATATCTCAATTGAAGGAAAAAGATTTAACCAAGTCAATTAATTCAAATAACTGGGAACAGTCATATCATCAGATGGAAAATGTGTGACAGAGATTAAAAGCAGAATAGGTCAAGCGAAAGCTGCATTTCAGAAAATGAAAAATATCTTCTGCAATAAATCGCTCTTATTTAATGTCAGAAAGAGGCTGCTAAAATGTTACATAGAACCTGTTTTACTGTATGGCAGCGAATCTTGGAATGTAAGTGAACAAATTAAGAAGAATTTGGAGGCAACAGAGACGAATGTTACGAATACCTTGGACGGCCAGAGTAACTAACAACCATTGCTTGAAAGAAGCTAATGAAAGTAGATCTCTATATACAACAATAGGAAAGAGACAAGCACTGTTCTTTGGCCACATAATGAGAAATGAGACATTTTAAAACATCGTGACAACTGGAAAGATCGGTGTCAAAAGGGGTAGAGGTAGACCAAGAGAGACGATGCTGGATGGGCTGAAACGATGGCATGAAGGAATATCATCAAGAGAGCTGTTCCAGGCAACTAGGGATCGTGATCTGTGGAGACGCATGAGCGCCTACACCAGTTGGTAGAGCACATGATGATGATGAACATACTTTTATAATAAGGGAGAAATACAAAATATAAAAATAAAAAGATCGCCTCACCAAATACAAGTAGATTCAACCCAGCCATAATAATGAGAGGATAAATCCATCAGGTATTCGTAGCAACATACTTTTCTATTAAGTGACTAAAAAGTAATTTTAAAATCCATCTATGATAGTGGGAGTAAAGTTGTTTGATTAAATAGTAAGTAAAGGACCTTTTTCCAAGCCTGTAGGCGGTTAGGGCATATAGGGCTAGACCTTTTTTTAATAGACCAATCGGCACAAGATGGGTGATGTGGTCAGCATCACACCGGCCGCCTTTACTTCCCCGGACTGTACCCGGTACCCACTCAAGGCTGGGTCGACCTGGGAGCCAAGGTCATTTTTGAGAAAAGTCCGGCTCCGCCAAGGAGCGAACCCACGACCTTCCGATCCGCGGCGAGCGTCTAGCCGCTACGCCATGGCGACTTCCCCGGTTGATTAAATGTTTGAGCAAACATTAGCAAGTAGATTTTAAGTTGATATTTTTTGTTTGTTTGAGAATAATATTATAAATAACGGAATCGTATCTGTGTTCTATTAGCCAGTGGTACTCAGGGAAGAGGGCAACGAACCGTTACGAAGTCAGCTGTGTGACGTATGCGTACCTTGATCTATATAGCTTGGCTTCTACCTACTGCGCATAGAGACGTCCGAGTTCTTCTAGAAAAAAAAAAATCAAAAACACAGCCACGTTCAACCTGCTGTTAGCTAGCTGAAGCTGCCAACAGTCTCTGGTTATATTTGTGGTCTGGTTTTTTGCGCCACTTTCGTGGCTAAAGTTGACACCGAGATCATTTTTATTATTTTTTATATTTTTTTTAATACATTAAGCCGGATTCAATATTTGATAGTGACCGACCCAGTAGGGGAGGGTGGGGGGGGGGGGTTGGGTTAGGGCTAATGTTAAATGAATAGCGACTACTACTAACCCTAACCTTAACCTTAACTTCCCTATTCTATGGAACGGTCGTTACCAAATCTCAAAGCCGGCGTGATGTGGTTAAATAACATAAAAGAACCATGACTTTTGAAACCACATCAGGCTTGATTCTTCACTCCATTTAAATAAACAGTTACGGTCTTACTGTGTCGTGTCTGTGCACGGTTGGACAAGTAAAATAATTACCAAATATAACACAAAATGACTTTGGTCGAAACGTTCGGTTGTGTTTGTGTGCCTCTTTTCCGTTCCCTCTGTTGAGGTTTCTAGTCACATTTGTGATAAACTTAGCATTTATTTCAATCAACTCGACTGCAGTCATCCCCTTAAAAAAGTTAAATAATTGTTTCGTTTCGTGTGCTCGTTCAGACCTGCCTCGAGGCTTTGTTGGGAGCATTTATTTTTATTATTTTAGCTGGGAGCAGTTATTGTTGTTGTTATTATTATTATTAAATATCACTATGCACTAAATTGGAAATGGATATTATAATATATCTGAATTGATATGAAATGTATAAACAAATAAAGTACTGTCACGAACGCAATTCGCTGTTTGACACAGTTCGTGAATCGAAATGTTCCTGAATCGAAAAAAAATTGTTTTCTATTGAAATCAAAGTAAATCCAATTAATCCGCTCGCACGACCCATAAACATATTATGTATTGACT